>QKQZ01007926.1:0-13400 GCA_003595255.1 Solenopsis fugax | reverse complement strand
TAATAAAAACAAATTTTTCAAAAGAAAGAAAGTTGACACGAATGACTTCTATTCTTTGTAAAATAAGTTATGAAAAAGTTATGAAAGAAGTTCTAAAACAAGTTATTAAAAACAAGGTTGGAATAAATAATAATTTTTTCTTCATAATTCGTCTTTTATTGTTGAAATTATTCCGTACATACTGTGACATATCGTCAAAAAAATTTGACTGATTTTAGCGATTTAAAAAAGTCACTATTATTTTATTATTACTATTATTATTATTATAAAACTCTTATTTCAACATTCATTGTAATGTACTGATTTGTCTTCAATGCTCTCTCGCGTAGTCAACGCCGTATGAGACAAATCCGTTTTAGTGTAAAAAATCAAGCGCACGGGTGCTCGTATCATGCGTGTAGAGACGTTAATTATTTTTAGAAAATGGGAATGTCGGAACATAACTTTATCATACATTGTTGAATTCGTAATAAAACGAATCTTATCGTAATAAAACGAATTTCTTATAAAAAAAATAAAAATTTTCAAAAAAAAAACAGTTAAGTGGTGAAAAGTATTAAAAAAATTTTTTTAATTACTGTTATAAAGTACTCTTCAAACCATTTAACTTTCAATTAGAACATTTTTTTCTATCTCTTATAGTTTCGACGATATACGCTTCGAAAGAAAAAACAGATTTTTTTCAAAGGGGTGTTTTATACTCTAAAAGAGAGTATTGACACGTATAAAAAAATACGTGTCCCTTATTTTGATCTATACTACAACATATTAAAGGCTCGTCAAAATCGGAGGGAGGCACTTCCGTAGCGCACGGACAGATGCGCGTACGATGCGTATAGAGGTCTTTAATTATTTTTGGAAAATGGGTATGTCGGAACATAACTTTATCATACATCGTTTAATTTGTAATAAAATAAGCTTTATTTTGCTTATAAAAAGAAACAAATTTTTTTTAAAAAAATGTAAGTTGGTAGGAGAAAGTTTAAAAAAATTTTTTTTTCTTTATTACTGTTATAAAGTACTCTTCAAGCCATTCAACTTTCAATTAGAACATTTTTTTCTATCTCCTATAGTTTCGACAATATACGCTTCGAAAGAAGAAAACCGATTTTCTTCAAAGGAATGTTTTACCCCCTAAAAGTGCGTATGGGCACGTATAAAAAAATACGTGTCCCTTATTTTTATCTGTACTACAACATATTAAAGACTCGTCAAAACCCCCGGAGGGGAACACCTCGGACCCTTTTCTTGTAAGGTAAATTTAAATAAGTTAATTTTTAAGTATTTTTAAAACATTGACTTATTAAGTGTTTTCCCTCAGTTAAAAATTTAACTATGTAAAAACAAAAATATTTAAAAAAATATAAGAGAAACAAAATACATTTCCACATGAAAAAAATTTCTTGGTTATTTTTACTTAATTTACAAATTACAAACTTAATTTATAAATTTAATTGTAAATAAATTATTAAATTTATTTGATAATTATTTATCACATATTGTAATTGTTTTGTTTAAAGTAATGTAATTTTGAAAAATTACAACATTCTAATTTAATAGAGAAAAGTCGCCAATATTGGTCACTTTGTTTTTGAAATATATTTCTGAAATAAAAACTAGAAATAAAACTTTAAAACATAAATACAAACTAAAAAATGGTTTCTATCAGATGATATAGAAGTTTTATAACACTATTTTGTGCTCTACATTAATTAATATTTTTGCAACATGTTCCATAAAAGAGCGTTTAAGAAATAAGGGCCCAAAACTGACACAGGTTGCATTCCGAAATTTACTGTCAGTACTAAAAATCTATAATATTCAGGATTCATAAAACATCTGTCAACATTGTAGGTAAAAATTTTGTAGTTATTGTTTATTCTCTTGGAGAAGTGTACCAGTTTACGCTGTACACTGTACAGTGGTGTTTAAAACTGCACTACAAAGAAAATATGAAAGAGAAAAATATAAACGAAACAGTTTTAGAAAGTAACAAACGTGTAAAATGATTTAATATTATCAATAATATATTCGCTATTGTTTAAACTGTACAATTTGCAAAAAAGATCATCTAAATTTTATTCTCATTTTTCAAAAACTTGTTTTGAAAAGCGCAGACTTTGTATAAAAAAAAAAGTCATGAATAAAGTGTGTGAACTATAGGTTTGTTTCTTTAATTATCTAAACAGATATTTTTATTAATATTAATACAATACAATATTTAGTTTCCAAAAAATAAAGGGATATCAATTTAGATCTATGCCAATATTGGTGACTTTCCCTTAATACTTTTCAAAATAAATTTTTACTTTAATCTTGAGCTTTAACTGATTGTGAGTTACAATTTTCTGTTCATACAACTTTTAATTTTAACGTAATTAAAATTATTTTATAAATCATTAACTTTAACTTAATTTAGTTAAAGAAAATTATTAACTTATGCAACCCTGTTAGTAGTAACTTTGTTTGGACACACGACTTAGTACTAGTGCATATTATCTATTATGTAGTGATCTAATCTGAACATAAAATTAAGATAAACATCTCAGACGATAAAATACATATTTCAAACAGCAACATAAAGTGTATTAAATTTTATAATTTAATCTTTTTAAAAATTTGTTAAACATAAATATATAATTACATGGAATTTGACGAACAACATAGTTCTGGTAGCGAAAAACAGGGAAGCGATGCAAAATATGATGGGAACATTATATAAGAATTTGTAAAGGAAAAGAAATTAGAATGTGTTGAGAAAACGAAGATAATAGTCTTTAATAGGAAAGGGAAAAAAAGAAAGAAATGTGCACTTGAAGCTCAGATAAACTTGACAACAATCTTAATGTAAGTGGTGACGCTACGACACGATAAAGGGAAAGCAAACCTTTTTCACGTTTCCTTACATTAAAAGTTTCTGAAGTCCTCACTCCGATCACAAAGAATCTAAATTTTTGCTTAGCGTTTTCAATTTCTAACACTTTGAAAAAATACATAACAACAGAAAAAGATATCTTGGAACCAATGTCCAGAAATAGTGTAGCGTACAGAATAAATTGCCGTGACTGCGAGGCTACTCACGTGGGCCAAACAAAAAGACAATTAAGAACCATCAGGTTTAAGGAACACATCTCGGATATTAACAAAAAGTGCGGATCACCTTCAGTCATTTCTAAGCATAGAATAAGCACTAATCATGAATTTGACTGGAATAAAATAGAGATTTTAGACAATAAACCTTCTTATAAAAAGATTAATATCCGAGATGATTCACATAAAAAAACAAAAACACGGGCTCAACAGACAAAGCGATTTTTCCCAGACAACAAACATAGATTTTTCCCAGAGGTTTATCTCCCAGTTTATCCCACTCCTAATACTCCTTTACCCCCTCTTCACTTCCCTATTTTGCACCATGTCCTTCCAAATTTCCCTCGTTTTCCAACAGTCTAAACATAACTGTCACGTAGGTCACCACAAGCGAGCGCCGGCTTATAAAGATTGTTTCTCGTTGGGATGGCACTCGAACCGACAGGAATGAGGTATTTCTAATTTTCCAATAATTACAACTTCATAATAACTGTTTTATTACCATTTTTAAGTTTAATAATTTCCAATATTTCGTTCCCTTTTTCCGTTTGACACATTAATTTTGTCTTTTTTAATCTATCTCTTATTTATTTACTTATTTACTTATTTATTCATTTATTTATCTATTTATTTATTTATTTTTATTTATTTTTAATTTTGTTAGAGTATTATTTTATTAAATTTTAACGTTGTAACTTCTGACCTCTTTTCTGGTTGATCTGCGGTCCATCTTGACATCATTATTTTATTATTTGACTTCTCCTGGCATTACCTTTCTATTTTACTATTATTTCATACAGAGTTTCCGTGTTTATCACTTTCGAGGGGGCAAAAACTAGCCAAATTAGAACATAAAGGCGATCTAAGACAGAATACCATTGCTAGATTAACACACTGAAGATGACTCAATTTAGAAGTCGAAACGTTTGCGGTTTATGTATACTATATCGAAAGATTTTTTATCTGTGTAAAGAAACTCGTATAATTATTATAACTAATAAAATCTCGCACTTACATCCAGCACGGCTTAATTATATTATCGTCTCTATCGAATCACTCGCTGAGAAAGAAATATATTAAGAACGTATTAAGAAATTAAGTAGAAAAGATAAAATGACTGCAAGATATAGGATTTAGGTAAAGATTATATAGAAATAATTTTAAGAGATGAATTTTATTTTAGTATCTGCAAAGTGTGATGGCACATGGAATGAAAATATGAGGATGAGAAAAAGAAGGAAATTATGGTATGTTAACTTATGTGTGATAGATATTCGGATTAGAGTTCTGCATACCAAGGTATATAATAACAAGTGAATTGAAAATGTAGAAATTGAGAGTGAGTTGGGGTATAAGAATTAGAAGATACGAGGAAAGAGTAAGCCAGGTGACTGGAAATATAATTAAGAAATGTGTTAGAAAAAAGTGTATGAATGGAAAGACAGATATGGAAGGAAAAAGGAAAATTATTACAATAGGAATGGATGGAATATAGAAACGACGGAGGTAAGGGAAAGTGGAAGTTATAGAAACAGTTAATAAAGAAAGAAAAAGATATAGGAAAGCAATGGGTTCCAGATTTGATCCCAGAGAACGAGACTTTCTTTCATTTAAATCTTATATGTTTAAATTGTTATATACAGTTCTTAAATCGTCTTTAATTAATATTAAATCGTCTTTAATATAAAACGTCATATTTTTAAAAATGAATCAATCTTTTGTAACATGTTAAAATATGCATGGTTTGCATTTCAAATAACAAATGAAAGAAATCTCTTCAAAAACGTTACCGAAGTTTGTTTTCTAGATTCTGTTAACCATTAAACACGCCGATCCCGTAAACACATTTTCGGGTCTGGGAGACTTTCTCAACTTTGAGAAGCTATAACTTTGTTTACAACCAATGTTTTTCAACAATTTTTTTTCAAATGAAAGTTTAGAATCTCAGAAATGTGATTGCACAATCGATATTGCCGAAAAATGATTTATTGTGAAATTATAAAGAAAAAAATCATATTAAGCGAAAATTAAAAATTGTTTAAAAATTCACTTTTTCTTTAAAAAATTATATCATTGCAACAAAAAAACTTTTAAGAACTTTAAAATACGGCGTTTTAAAGCTAAAAAGTCATATTTTCAAAAAAATTATGGCATTGACATTTGTTTTAAAAAGTATAATTATGTAACAAGAAGAATACGAGGTGTTTTTGGATGTATTAAAGTTTACACTTTAAAAAAAATCATCTTTTCAACAAAAAACTTTTAAGAGCTTTACAGTACGGCGTTTTAAAGCTAAAGAGTCACACTTTAAAAAAAATTATGTTATTGTCATTCCTATTTAAAATTATAATTATTTAACAAAGCAAATATGAAGTATTTTTGATTAACTTAAGGTGTCTAAAATTGAAAATTGATATGTTTCATGATATATTTCAGAGAAGTCCTCTTTTCCAGCACTATATAGTATTCTAACTTTAAACAGAATATATGCAAGTAACATACGCGAACAGACCTGTTCGAACGTGTTTTGTCCAGCTTTTTTATATAAGATTACTCACAAAAAAGTTTCGCTCGCACACAATGGTAGTCCCACAGATCCCAACAAAACTTTGCTGCCGTGCCGTTTGAATTCTAGTTGACCAATAAAGTTGATCAACTATATCAATCGAAAGAAGAGATTTCAAATTTCTTTTACCCCCTGGTCCGAATCTCCTATCTCATTCCGTCTTCACACAGCAAACATTCGAAACATCATATGGAGACTCTCAGACCCACTTGTGTGTTTAAGGGTTAAATATCGAAGAAATAATTGAAAATGGACTGAATGATGATTTAAGAGACTAAAAAATTAGGTATAAAGTTCGAAAATGATAAAGAGTGGAAATTCATAGATATTCCTTTTCAAAAATCAGTAAGCGTATTTAAATACAATGGTGATACAGAACATAAAATTAATAATAATTATATTATAAATAGTTCAAGCAATGATATTATAGATACAAATGTTGAAAACGTTGATAACACTATTTTATTTGGTAATCATAATCCTGACTAAAAAGTCTAGAATTAAAAGATTTGTCGGATAAACTTCCAAAAAGATAAATTATCCAAATTTTTTTTAGTAACATTTATTGTATTATTACGCGTTGATTTTTAATATGACCATGCCGATTGGCGACTAGGTCATTTTCAAGGTCAAAATTCAAAAAACTAAAAAAAAAATGTTTTTTTTACATTATCTTAATAAATATTAATGTAGCAAAAGAAATGATTCAAATAAAAGTTATAGCGCTTGAAAAAATATATCATTTACGTCCTATGCATTTTTTGCATAGAATCAATATTTTTCGACAAAATGAGGGATGAAGTTTTAAAAATTGTCCACCTCGCCAATCGGCATAGTCATATTCGTAATCGATAATCAACACGCAAAAATATAATAAGGAAGTATTATTTTAAAAAATCGGGTAATTTTCCTTTTCGGAACACCCGATTTTTTAAAAAAGATTCTATAAAAATCAATACGAAAATTCGCCTTTTTATAAAAATTCAAATTGATGATAAAACAATAGTTATGAAGAAGTCTTCATATTGACTTTTTGACAAATGTAAAGGTAAAATCAGCGCAGATAGCTGGGTTACGAAGATCACCAGTGACAGAACATCAACAAAAAGTTAAAAAAACTGTTTTCAAATTCCATCTAAGAAGAAACAAAAATATCCTCAATTTTCCAATTCTAAAAGTAAATAATAAATAAGAATAATATAAAAATAAAATTTTTAAAATTAGAATTTAATTCTTTCGTTTGGCTATGTGATGAAAATGTAGTAGTGCTTAAAACAGAATTTATTTTTTATGGTTCAATAGAATTAATGGGAAATGGGCTTTTTACATTAAAACAGTCACACTTATTAATTATTAATAAAAAAAATAAGTCAATAAAAAGTAAATTACAAAATGTTAAACTTTTTACATATATACAAATACTACTGTTATACTTTCAGTATCTGCAAGCATAAAACGCTTACATAAGCAATTAAATTTAACAGCCAGAAAAAAGTTCCTTCGAGTAAACAAATTTGCTTGAATCAAAGAAATTTGTGCATTGTTATACGGTTAAAGAAAAGTTTCTATGGTTTGAAATTTTTTGATTGTTCCTTCTATTAAAGAAATTGTTCGGTTATGCAACGCAAATCTATTTTCAAATGAAAGAAATATATTTTAAAAAACCAAAACTAAATTAATTTTTACATTTCTGTCAGTACTTTCTTTGAATTAACATTATTAAATTTAACAAATAATTTGAACAAATAATTTACTTTAAAAAAAAGGCTAATAATATCATTTCTTAACCCTTAAACACACTGATCCTGTAAAATAGGGAAACACATTTTCGAGTCTGGGAGACTTTTTCAACTTTGAGAAGCTATAACTTTTATTACAATGAATATTTTTCAACAATTTTTTTTTTAAATGAATGTTCAGAATCTCGAAAATATGATTGCATAATCGGCAGTGCCGAAAAATAATTTATTGTGAAGTTATAAAGGAAAAACCATTAAGCAAAAATGAGAAATTGGTCAAAAATCCACTTGTCCTTCAAAAAATCATATCTTCGCAACAAAACACTTTTGAGGACTTTCAAATACGGCATTTTAAAGCTAAAGAGTCATACTTTCAAAAAAAAAATTATGCCATTGTCATTCCTTTTAAAAAGTATAATTATGTAATAAGGAGAATATGAGGTACTTTTAGGTATATAAAAATCCACTTTTTAAAAAAATCATATCTTTGCAACAAAAAACTATTAAGGACTTTACAATACGGCGTTTTAAACCTAAAGAGTCACACTTTCAAAAAAAAAATTATGTCATTGTCATTTCTATTAAAAAATATACTTATGTAACAAGGTGTGTGAAGTTGGCGTATCATTTCTTGGAAACTCACGAAATATTGAGAGTTCTGGTTTCATTTACAATAGTTCTATAGTTCCTAATAGATAAAACAAATAGTTCTGGCCTTTAAAAAACGCATAGGACAAAGTGAGCCAGGTTCACGCAGCGTCTCAGTTTGTCCTGCGTCATTTTCTGAACCAATTCTTGAAGGATTTTGAAAGATCTATAGTTCTAGATGAGTTCTAGAAAGAGTTCTGGCGTTTAACATAGTTTAATTTTTAATTAAATTATCGTAAAATAATTATATTTATAGGATTATCGAGAGTTCCGTGTACAAAAAAATATTTTTCCTCTAGTTCTGAACGTACTAAAGCGTCTTCCGAAGAGTTCTGGTCGATTCCGTTATTAATTAATTAATAAAAAAATTAATATCTTCCGCGGAAGACGTATATTCGCGTGTATGGGTGAGACGCTGGTTCATTTTCGAGAGTTCTGTGTACAAAAAAATATTTTTCCTCCAGTTCTGAACGTATCTAAACGACTTGCGAGAGTTCTGGTCGATTCCGATATTAGTTAATTAATAAAAAATTAATATCTTCCAGCGTCATCCATATATGATAATATATGTTTTCCGCGGAAGATAACAATTTTTTATTAAGTAATAAATAATGGAATCGACTGGAACCTCACGGAAGGCGTTTAGATATGTTCAGAACTGGAGGAAAAATATTTTTTTGTACACAGAACTCTCGAAAATCGACCAGCGTCTCACCCGTATACGCGAATATACGTCTTCCGCGGAAGATAACAATTTTTTATTAATTAATTAATGGAAACAACCAGAACTCTTTGGACGGCGTTTAGATACGTTCAGAACTGTAGGAAAAATATTTTTTTGTACACAGAACTCACGAAAATAGACCAGCGTCTCACCCATATACGCGAATATACGTCTTCCGCAAAAGATATTAATTTTTTATTAACTAATAACGAAATCGACCAGAACTCTTCAGAAGGCGTTTAGATACGTTCAGAACTGTAGGATAAATATTTTTTTGTACACGGAAGTCTCGAAAATACACCAACGTCTCACCCATATATACGTCTTCCGCGGAAGATATTAATTTTTTATTAACTAACTAATAACGGAATCGATCAGAACTCTTCGGAAAGCGCTTTAATACGTTCAGAACTAGAGGAAAAATATTTTTTGTACACGGAACTCTCGATAATCCTATAAATATAATTATTTTACGAGAATTTTAATTAAAAATTAATTAAACTATGTTAAACGCCAGAACTCTTTCTAGAACTCATCTAGAACTATAGATCTTTCAAAAACCTTCAACAATTGGTTCGGAAATGACGCAGGACAAACTGAGACGCTGCGTGAATCTGGCGTCTCACTTTGTCCTATGCGTTTTTTTCGCTTTAAAGGCCAGAACTATTTGTTTTATCTATTAGGAACTATAGAACTATTGTAAATGAAGCCAGAACTCTCAATATTTCGTGAGTTTCCACGAAATGATACGCCAACTTCACACACACAGGCCGGTGTGAAGTTGGCACCCCATTTTTAAAAAATAAATATTTTAGCCAAAGTTCCATTTGCACCCACAATAGTTCTACAGTTCCTGATAGATTAAAACAATAGTTCTGTCGATTTAAACAAAAAAATTCAATTTTAAAAATATGGGGTGCCAACTTCTCGTAGCACTCCAAGTTACGTAAAAGATTAATTAAATCACAAAATTCTATAGTTCTCGAAGAGTTCTATAGTTTTTGTTGATAAATTTTTAGAATAGTTCTGCATATTTAATATTTTTAAACAATTTTTTAATCTGACCGCTGGTACCCCATTCTTCGTAGAACGCGGTGCTGACAGTTCCGATCGATTTGTTGGCAGTTCTCGGTAGTTCTCGCATACTTCTGACCATTTCGAAAAGAGTTCTAGCGGCTATTTATTTTAAAACAATTTTTAAACCCTTTAAACAAACGTTGGCACCTCATCAAAAGAGTAAAGTACCATTTTATTGCGAGTTCTGTACAGCTCTTTGGCATTTTCCGATAGTTCTGCGATAGTTCTAAAGCTTCCTATACGTTTCGTCAAGAGTTCTGGCGTTTATACATTTTTAAACAATTTTTAAATCCAAACGCTGGCAACTCGTGGGTTTAAAAATTGTTTAAAAATATATAAACGCCAGAACTCTCGACAAAACCTATAGAAAACTTTAGAACTATGGCAGAATTGTCGGAAAATGCCAAAGAGCTGTACAGAACTCGCAATAAAATGGTACTTTACTCTTGTGATGAGGTGTCAACGTTTGTTTGAAGGGTTTAAAAATTGTTTTAAAATAAATAGCTGCTAGAACTCTTTTCGAAATGGTCAGAAGTATGCGAGAACTATCGAGAACTGCCAACAAATATTGTTTTAATCTATCAGGAGCTGTAGAACTATTGTGGGTGCAAATGGAACTCTGGCTAAAATATTTATTTTTTAAAAATGGGATGCCAACTTCACATTGGCAATTAGTAGTAGGTATTGGTGTACATAATTTTGGTCAGCAGTTTATCCCTCAGATTTTCCAGCTTAAAAAAGTAAAGGATGACGTTTCACTCATACATATTTTAACTATTGGCATTGCCATCCTCAAAATAATAAACAAATAAAATTTAAGAAATAAAAATAATATTATATAAAAATATTTTGCAGAATTGTTGCATATAAAAATATGAAAGGTTGAAACCTTTCTGCACAACAGTTGGAGTTATATGGCAAATTATACTGTCTTATCCTATATTAATCATAAACTTATTCTCAAAATTTGGTCAAATTTTTATATTATGTGAAAGAACTAAAAAAGCTTTTATGTGCACCAGTGCACACTAGTGTGTCCAATCAAATTTACTTTCAATTTAACAATTTAATGAATACATATCGAAGTTGTCTTTACATTAATGAAAATAGAACAGCATATACACATGTTACGTACACAGGACATCTACATCGACTGATGTATTATGATCGCTGATTTTATTGTTGACGCAAATCGTGCAAGCTGCGTGTAAACACTCGAGAAGCTTCGGCTCGTCTCCCATGGTGAACACTTTATTACAAAAAACACATTTTGACAAAAACGCACGTATTTCAGTCTCCTGACTTTCAGTTGTACACTCGATACGTTGGTCGTTGCATTCTTCCTCAATGCAAACTGCATCTTGCACTTGGGATTGTTGTGTGTCTTGCTTAGAACTATTTTGCTCAGTAGGTTCCTCCTTCACTGCCAAAGGTAATACGGGCAACGTTGACATTCCCATCACCAATTCGTTACTTTGGCCTTCCATGGTAAAAACTTAATTATACAGTATTTCTACTGCTTTTGGAAAATAGTTTACGTTATAATTTGCGGTAAGAAATTTCTCTCAAATAGTGTAATGAGTATAGCACCGTAGCAGCCATTTTAACTGCTACATAAGGTTTGTTCGTGTTGCGTGCACTTTTTGCATTCAGTATCTTCGTTGTCTCTCTTTCCTACGCTCAAATATATATTTATCTCGTTTCAAGCGCAAAAATTTTGGGGGATTTTAAGCAACACAAACAAACCTATACACACAGGCTACGTTCATTTTGACACTCACAGCAAGAATCGTCTGTCCTTGTTAAATATTTGATGAACAACAGGAATGAAACGATACTTACTGCATTAGTTTCTTCGCGTTGCATTCACTTTTTGCACTCACTGAAATATACTACTGGAACGCGCACGGCTATACAGTCATGTGTTACGCTGTGATCTGAGAGAGAGCGTCCTAAGAGGTATCTTTATCCTTCTTTAAGCTGACTGCGCACGCGTAGTGAACAAGAATGGGAATGGTACAGTACCGTGAAAAATATATTAGTTCTAAGGGCCTGCGCACAATAGGACTAATATTAAATATTAAATATTAAATTTTACACAGGAGAGAAAGAGAGAAAAGATCTTTTCTCTCTTTCTCTCCTGTGTAAAATTTAATATTTAATATTTAATATTTGTCCCATTGTGCGCAGGCCCTAAATCTATATACTTAAGATTCTGATTGTCGATGAAACTTTTGATCATATTGTACTAGAAAGGGACAAGGATTCCTCTTAGGACCCTCTTTGTCGGATCGCCATCTAGCTCCCGTGCGCGTTCCAGTAGTACATTTCAGTGTTTGCACTCAATGGCTGCGTTCCGAACTTCATAGCGCTTTCGAGTGCACGGCTGCGTTCGAAAATTGTACTCGTCGAGCAGAGTTGTGGCACAGTATATACTGTGGTTGTGGCTCTTGCACACTGAACGCGATGGGCGATGAGCGATAAGCAATATCCAATGAGAGTTCTGCTTTCTCCAACATGGCGATGTAATATTCGAAAATACAGAACTCTCATTGGATATCGCTCATCGCTCGTCGCTAATCGTGTTCATGGCCCTCTCACACTGAACGCGATTAGCGACAAGCGATGAACGATATCTAATGAGAGTTCTGTATTTTCGGATATTACATCGCCATCTTGGAGAAAGTAGTGGATCGATTCTGTAATTCAAGTGAGATCACTCACTTTTCGCATTTTCATTTCACGTGAGTTTGTTCGCGCGATTCTATAACGTCAAAGTGAAAATACGAAATCACTAGGTTAGCCAGTGTGGTGGGAAACGTTTTGTCAGAAACTGTATCATGGCACAGTCTCATCCGTGGTGGGAGTAGACATGGTGTATTCCGAACTCGAGCGTCTCTCTCTAATTCTTTACCCTCTCGCTTATTTTCTGGTCGAGAAAACATCGTGGTACCAACCTTGTTTAACTCTGTAAAGTTGTTACAACTGAAGTGATTATTTCTTCGTTGCACGCACGTCATTTTGTATTCTATCGGTCTCTTTTTATCATATACGTGAATGTTCGTACGGTTGCACTTATCGTATAATTATATTAAAATGTATATTGAATTCGACATAAAAAGCGTAGGAAAGATATCCATAATTTTGAAAAGAGAATGTTAATAACCTATATCCACTATGCTAAAACTCGGTCCGATTTCTCGGACCGAAAACTGTCAGCTTGCCATTTTTCCGTAAAAGATAAAAGTTGATTGGTTACACACTTTTCGATCTGAGAATGCGGACCGATTTCTAGCATCGCGGACACAGGCCTTTAAATAAACTTTTTTATCGTAATCAGAGTATCGTAAAGTTATTACAATTTATAAGAGCTAGTTTCACAATTTCCTGGTTGTGTCCGGTTCAATATCAACTGTGATTGATTACTTCTGGTCAATTTTACTTAACTATACAAATGCGATATGAAAGATAATAATAAAGTATGTAAATGAAGGATAATAAATAAAAAAAATATATAATAAAGGGTAATAATAAACGACTTTTATTTATATGAAAG
>QKQZ01007923.1:0-44574 GCA_003595255.1 Solenopsis fugax | reverse complement strand
TATATATATGAAACCTCTTAAAAACAAATTCTTGATGTAATTCGGAATCGATTTTCTCTATAAAAATATCTAGACATTAATAATTTTTGAGTAATTAGTAATTAAAATCTTTTTATAAATTAAATTCTAAGAATAGGTTACTAAACGTTATAAAACCATGTATTCTATATTAAAGGACAATGAATAAAATAAACTGGTTTTACAAAAAATGTAACGTAAATTATACATAATCTTGCATTTTTTGAGTTGCTAAATACGATGGTAGTATTTTTATCCATCTAAACCTGTGAGAAAATAGTCAAAATTTGTCTTAAAGGAATCATTTTTTAATAATAATTTAGTTAACGACGATTTTGTTCCAATTATTTAATTACTTGTATTATAGTAGAATTTTATAACTCTTTTCACTGAAACACTTGAAAATAAAAGTTTCAGAAATGATAGACTATGGATAAAAATTTAAAGCTCCCCTGAGCGTGGGTGGAGCTCAGTCGCCGCCGAGCAGTAGGCGTTTATTAGATTTATCGTTCTGAAGTGTTTTATTTTAAAGAGTGTTCTTGGTTTTCATTGAAAAATGTTATAAAACTATACTATAATACGAGTAATTATATAATTGGAACAAAATCGTGATTAATCGATTTACTATTAAAAGTGATCTCTTTAAGAGAAAATTTGATCACTTTTCCACAGATTTAGCTAAAAATACTACCATTATATTCAGCAACCCAAAAGGCGTAAGATTAAGTATAACTTTTATTATACTTTTTGGGTCATCGTCCTTTTTTACCCAGCGTCTTTTAAATTTTGTTAGAACTTATATTTGCGACTTAATTATAAAGATATAGTGTTAAAAATAGACAAATCACAAAAATTCCAAATTGCATCAGAAATTCCTTTTTAAAAGATTTTACGGTAATAGAAAATATTTTATATACAAGTTACACAGATAGTTTTGCTAACGTATCTAAAAATTTAACTAAATACAAATCTGAAATAATTTTATTCGACCATCAAAATAATTATGTAGAACGCTCAAGAGTTAGTTGCTAGAATGTCAAAACTTTTTGTGTAATAGGCTTGCTGAAACATGATTCTTTTGATAGTCCAACAAAATTATTTTCAGATCTGTATTTAGCTAAATTTGACTTTAACAAAATCCTTCTTTCTGTGTGCATATTCTATTTTTACACACAAAAAATTGTGTATATATTTTTTTCTTATTTTTGTAATCGATTCAAAGCAGTTCTTTATTTTAAAATAGTGTAACATGATACGAGTATATTAAATTAATCGTAAGGATTTCAAAAAACATCGTGTATCTTTGCTGAATGTTTCAAGGAGAAATTTCGTATATATCTTTGAATGTTTCGTTTCTGTAACGCATATAAATCCAGTCTAATCTAATTTTTTATTAATTGTGTTTGTTGCTCAAACAATCTCATTGATGAGTGGAATTTTCGTCCGATAGAAAATTTAACTTCGATTGAGACAAAAAGATTTTAAAGTAGCGCGCGAGGTACAACTATAATATTTGAACTCTTGACTACTATCCGCGCTTGGCTGCTGGAAGTCATTCTGCAGTTAAACATTACCATGAATGGAATATTTCATTAAGCCGACCAGCCGCCGCAAAAGTTTCACGCACCTGTGCGCCGTTTGGTCCGCTGTCCATTTATTCAGTTTTCCGTTATAATCGCGTATAAATTTTGCCGTTCGCGTTATTTTTCGAATACACTATCCATTCAAATCATATTCAGCGTTTCTTCTCTTTCTTTCATATACTAATTAATGATTCTGTGATAACCCAGTTTAGTGCGCGATTAATCAGAGAAAGGAAGATCAAAGCATCCACTGTTGTATCCGTCGCATTTATTTAACATTAAAAAACAAGGCTGAAAAGGCAAGAGAGACATTGGCATAATTTTAATATATAGATATATTTAAATTTACATAAATTTAAATATATATATTTAAATGTATGTAAATGTAAACATATAAATAATATAAAATTGCGTCGAAATTATACGTGGATTTAAGATTGGTCAAAGATCTTTCATCCCATTTTTGCATATTTTTATTTTGTTATATAACTGGTCATTGATTAAAAATTGCAGCAAAGAAACGCACTCTGAACTCACACGTTAATTAAACTGAATCAACATTCTATCGCTAAAAAAAGTTTATGTAACTTCTATATAAAATGTGTTCTATCACCGTAAAGTCTTTTAAAAAGGAATTTCTGATGCAATTTGGAATTTTTGTGATTTGTCTATTTTTAACATTATATCTTTATAATTAAGTCGCACATATAAGTTCTAACTATCTGTCTCTTCGGCTATCCTGTCATTTCAAGGCAGCGGATTTTAAGTCGCGCCTTGCGTTTCAGAAAAAAAAAATTCGCCTACGCACACACACCGAAGAGGAAAATATCACGAAAGAAACAAAGCTCTCTCGTACTCGGCGGGCTGTAATTTTTATCTCGTTTGATTGAAACAATTCTGGGCGTTGATTGGCAGACTCGTCTTTGTTTTCCACGGCTTCGTTTGACGTATACGCGTTGCGGTTCGAAAAGTTTTCCCCGAGTAAATTTCTTGTTCGCTTTTTCATTCGTATGGTTCGTCGGACACGTCTCGTCGATACCCCGCCGACCACGCCGAACGCGCCGCAAAATGCAGATGCATTTTTGTTGCGCGGTGCTCCGTGTCGCGACGGATGCTCGCGACACGTTCGCAAATGCGCGTTTTTAATTACTCGAGCGTGTCCGAGAATGCGCACTTTGAGTCGTTGCTTAGTTACATATATCATAAATACATATATTCGAAGCTTCAGTATAATTTGTTGATGGCTAGAATTTTGTCGTATTTCTTCTCCACATTTCCGGCCATACATTTCTGATACAGTGATTATAAATCCTCGCAATTTAAAGGATTTATTCCACGCTGTTTTAAAAAGATTAATTCAGGAATTTATTTGATTCTTTAAATTTTTCATTAATTACGATTTTCGCGATGCAAATGACACCACTATCGCGATACTCCCTAGCAATGTAATTCGCAATCATGTATGCATACGGGTCGACACATTCGGCTGTGCATGTAGCGCCATGCGCGCAGCTGCATCTCCGAAATACAGGCCAAGGTCGCAGCTGGCCCGGGTCACGAACGAGCTACCGGATCCGACCAATCTCGCTTACGTGATGCGGCAGCCTCTCCGCATCGATCCGAATGCGTCCCACTGCATCCTCACCAAATACTACCGAATTCTCGTCGTTCAATATTGTTTACCTTCTTTTGTCAGCAAGAAACTTTACTACAAAATTTAACACAACGGAGCAATTAAAGACTAGAATTAATGATCAAGAATCGACTTGAGAGAAAAGCAGAAGAAACATCTATTAAATACTGCAATCCGAATAAATAATTGACGATTTATTTATCGCGATATATTAGCGTGTTATCATAAACGAGCTCATAACTTTCTGAGCTAGACTTCCTGTTTCACAAAGAGAAAGACTTCTGTCACTATTCTTCGGAATTACCATGTCATTTTATTTGGCGACTCCTGAGTACGCGACGCGTTGCGACTTATCACGAGCACTTTCCTCTGCTAGCTTTTGATGGTCAACATAGAACTCCTTCATCCGGCTCATTGTGTCGCACTCTCGTGCGACAGGGCAAATTTAATTTCTTCTGTGGCTCTTGTCCCGTCGGACGTCCTGGACGGAGATGTCCGGTCCAAGGCTAGAGAACTCATCGTATTCCCGTGAACAATAGCATCCTAGGTGCGAGAAGGATGAAAAATTTCCTCGACAATTTTGCATTCAACCGGAAATACCGACTGTACGAATGTGAAAGCTTCATAAATTAGATAGAAAAATTGCATTCTTTTAATGCAGGAATAAATGATTATCATTACGAAAAGAGATTGTAAACATTCAGAAAAGATTTTTTATACTTCTTTACATTTTTTTTTATTCTTTTATTCTGATAAATTATAATTTTAATTACAATTTAGTTAGAACAAATTTGATTATTAATTTTGTCATTTCAAATTAGTTTCAAATTAGTTTTGCTTCAATGCTTTATATTTTCTTCTTTTTCAAAATATAATATTTATTTTTCAGTTTTTATTTATATATTTTTCGTTCTCTTTTTTTTTAGTTTCGATACATTTTTCCAATTTTATATTTTGTGAAATTTAAAGTACACTTTATTCTATTCCAAAATTTATTTTGTGTAACAATTTTATGCATTATAAAACAAAAATCTACTTTATGAAACTTTTTATCACTATTTTACAAATAAATAATATTTTATCGTAAAATATAACGTCGCCGCATTGTTCATGCGATACACGGATAATTCCTCTTAAATCCATGGACATTTTAACGTTTCAATGGGCTCTCCGTAAATTTTGCACTTCGGCAATGCATGACGATGCTCATCGGAAACCGGAAGCATGTGAACTAAAGCGAGGATTAAGAACACTTTTTCGCTGAACAATTTCCAGGGATGCGGCAGCTTTTGCATTGAAGAATAATGGATCCCCTAGTGCGAGATGATCCCATATTATTTGGCGGGATGGCTGTACTAACCAGGAATTTTCCACGAGCTTCCCAGGGAAGTCCCTCGAATTTTTCCCTTTCCTTTTTATCCGTCCTTTTCTCTTTCTCTCTCACAAACCTAACACCGAGAATTGTTGCATTGTTCGCAGGACACTTCCTGGATTCCTGCGAATTTTCTTGTCACACTTTTTCCGGCACAGTTATCTGCGCATGTTTCCGAAAACAATGAATATTTCCTGCTTCTAATTTGCAAAGCTTGATAACAGTGGAGAAAAATTATTTATGTTTTCTTTCCTATATTATTATTCTATATTTCCATATTCGTAGGATTTAGTCAAATGTCGATAATAAATTGATTTTTGCAATTTATTTATTCGACATTGTACTTATATTATTAACGTAAAGGAATAACGTAAGAGAAAAAATTTGTTTATTTTCCTGATTCTATAATTTTCTATAATTTACAGCTTATTGTTTTGATATTACACTATTAAAATACATATAGTGACGAAAAATGATTTAAAAAATGGTTTTTTATAATAGTTGATGCAAAATTTTTCGGTTAGTTAAATCACCTGTAGGTTAAAAAAGTTATTTAATCCTTCTTTGCGGTAGATCGTTTCCATTGTAACTAAAATAAATTTGTTACTATAACACGCACAATGCCATGGTATGAGCCTTTGAACCGTGCCATCTGTAGCGAAATATGCGCTTGCTACCGCATAACGGGTGCATTTGCACAGTTTGTTTAATTTACAGTCCACGACCCAATTCCGGACCATTCTGTATAATGTATCGTTTGTTGCGGCACGATCTCTAGAGAGCCGTTGTCTAGGAAACGTGGCATTACGAGACACGTTTAATTCGTAGAAATTTAAACGATAAACGTTTCTTGGAATTAAACTGTTTAACCAAGAAAGAAATGTCTTTCCCTTCAGTTTATTGCATTGAGGAAATAAATCATTCGTACATCCCAGTTATTTTCTGTTTTGAATTTTCCATATAAAGCGCACGCATGAATAAATACAAGAATACAAATCGAATACAAATGCAAAAATAGAAGTAATGTATTGATTAAAAGCGAAAGTTAACTCTGTGAATAAAGCGCGATGTAGGCATTTATTACAAGAATTACAATAACGAATATTTTCAATCAATTTTACGCATATCTGTTATATTACAATTAATCATTATTGAATCAAATATTGAACATTTTCTTTTGATTCTACATGGAGGATATCAATTTGAGTATTTCCTGTAAAAGTTAAAATGCAAAAAAAAGGGATAATACGAGAAATTTACAGAAAAAAGAATTGCTTGGATTACAGCCTATCAATCCAGTGGCAGTCCATTGGATCGCGGAAAGAAAGTGACATTGGTATCAAGAGACTTATAGTTGTGATCGGTTAAAGGATACGGTCTGTCACGATTTTTTCGCGAGTTGCGCTGAAACGGTCGTTTTCCGTGGTCTAGTTGCCGGTAGTCGAGGGTTAACGAGCTGGCGGCCGGAAGTGCCTGTGCAGAAATGACTTGTAACCGGCGAACGTTTGTACTTACTCGTTGGTCCACAGACCAATAAGTCTTCCGGTGGCGGCGTCGGCGGTGGCGGCATGCGATGTGATAACGCTGGCTCAGCCGTCTCGACGTCGTCGCGACGCCGCCAGACGTCGTCATCGGAAGAGAGAGAGGAGAGAATTTCTCGGTTGCGCACGACTGTGATGCCAGCGTCGTTTAGCGGCGTTATTTTCACGACCCGACAATAAGATCTTGCGTATCAACAGCGTCGAGTCAGCGCGATATTGGTCCCTTTCCTCCTCTTTACAGTCATTGTGGGACAAGGTGAAGATTTCACTTAACATGGATATAGATTCCATCTGCTACTTGCAAGAGGGAAAGAGAATTTGCAGAAACGAAAGAGTAATGAAGTACAGGCAGTGGTATTTTTTATTTAATTTTTGATTGTCTCAATTATTTTTGAGAAACGTTCCATGTGTATAAATTGAGATAAATCTATCATCTGAAAATGCAAAGTTATTAGTCCATATTCTTAATTCACTTTTATTGATAAATGCGTATGTTTATTTAAAAGATTCTATAGCAGGTTTTCCCAAACTTGTGTGAAATCTCTACAATCCATTTTTAAAAATGACAAACATAGTCCATCTAGCTTTTGCAAAATATTAAAAAATATGAAAGAGCACGGAAAAAGGTATGGTAAATTATTTACTTAGTATTTTTTATTTATGCTACGTTACTCCTACTTTTTATTTTTTTATTGAATATAATTTTGTAAATCTATTTCTCTAGTAAGGTATGAATATGTGAAGAATATACTTATTTCCTATTTTTGTTGATGACGTTTTGATGTCGACATCGATGCGAATTATTTTCATGCACAAAAAGTTTGATAATTATAGTTTATTTCAAAATTTGGTTTTAATTTCATCGCTGAAAAATTTTTTGCGACCCCTAGATCATGATCCACACTTTGGGAATTCTATTCTATAGTATGTGTAAACTATATATTTATTGATAAAAGTGAGTTGAGAATATGAGCCATTATGATTAGCTATAAGATTAGTAAAACATATTTTTGTAAATGATACATTCATGTGAAGAAGCTTTTCGATAACACATAACTTTTATGGCGTGTGTAAAGCTTCTTGCTAGCAGAGTCAGAGGTTATCGTAACGTTGAGTAGTCCGGATATTTCATTAACCAGCCGGAAGTTGTATCGGAAACGTGAGAGTAGAGCGATGCTACAGCCTAAAAACGATATCGACGCTTCGCAAGACAGGAGATCGAGAAACGTATCGTGAGGAAATGCAGATGTTTTCGTGACGAAAGCTGCGGGATTGAAAATTTTCCAGTTCAAACTTGCGCTGTCGCGTCGCGGAAAATTTTTGCATTAATTTCGCTTGATGCGCAAGGCGCTTTTCGCAAAGTTGCGCGAACAGATTCGACGTCCGTCGCCCGCAGCGAAGTCGATCGTAAAACTCGATATCAACCGAAGACAGAGCGGCGATAGGGACAGATAGGGTTCCGAAGTAAAATGAAATGTGTCATCGCGGGGCTAAAAACCAGGCAAAATGGATTCCGGGAACCAATTAAACTTGCACGAGTCCGAAAGCTGTTCCGCAATCCTTCGATGCTTCCCGCTTCCATTCTTCTCCTCCGTATCATCGAAATTCTGATGAAGTAATAGGGGACTCCAATTTATTTTGCGTTTATCTTGGAAATTTTATTTAAAAGATAAAAGGACCTTACACGAATCATTTTCTTTGTTGCACCTTTGATGTATGGTAAATGTATAATAGTTTCTTTTTTTTAAATGATGACTGATATCTGACATAATTGAATTTTTATTTTTTATTTAAACATTACATAATCGAAAAATAAATGAAGTAAATTCTCAATTAATTAGCATCCTTAAAATAGGTTGTATTTCTGGTAAAAAGATTATGGGAGCATACATGCATAATATCGAGAGGTTAAGGGATCAATGATTATACAATATAAAATAACACATTAAAGTAAATTATTATTTGAATTATAGATATTTAATCCGAGAATGCTAATGAGGAACAGTTATTATCAATTTATATGATTCAATACATAAAACTAGCGGATTACGGGATTGATACGCAGGAACAAATAAAGCACAATGCAATATTGATAATCCATCATAATTAATAATCATGCAATATGATGGCAATTACATCCAGAATATACTGTTAGTTGAATTCCAATCTCCAAATTTTAGATTACCATGCGCACAATTTATCATTTATTATAGTCCTCTCCTTTTTATATATATTTCTCGAACTTCTCCGTGCTATCAAGCTCCGAGAAAAATTAGTTCATTTATCTTCCCATTTCACCTATCATGTAACATCTTCCCGCGCATCACTCGGCTGTTAACCCCACCGAGGCTGGTCTTCGTTAGGACTGTCATATTATTTCTTTTTTGCGCCTCCTCTCCGGCTGGATGAGAGACCCGTCAGTTTCGCGGAAAGCTCGCAATTAAATCTTCCGACGAGGCGTACGACTAATCCGGAAGTCCTCCATCCTTTTTCCGGGAACACGTACACCCGCGCACGCACGCACACACACATACACACACACACACACACACACACAGATGCGGACGCAGTTGCGCCCACACACACGCTGTGAAAGCTTCGAGCGAAAACAAGTAGTCGGCGTTATTAATAGCTTACCCCTTCGTCGCGAAGTGTGGACATAGCGAATTAATCAAAAGCGTCCCGCTGTCGCGCTCCGCGATGAAATTGGGGCGAGATAATCTGACCCTTGCTCTTTGAGGCTCTAAGAAACGTGATTAATGATTTTTCATGAGACATCGGGGTCGAATCGTTACGATATTCGAATCATTTTTTACATCAATCGCTCGATCCACTCGTTCTTACCTTGAAGATGCATGAAATGAACTCAGATTCGACTTTCCTTTCCGTAATTTGAGGTCAGTGTGAAGATTTTACTAGTTCTTCCATTTATCTAAACGTTTTCATCTGCCTTTTTTCTGTTATCATTACACAAACTTATCATTATCATTAAACAAACTTTTCACTCATATTTTCTGGAATGTGAACGAAACAGTTTAATCCAAAAAGTTAAACGAATTGTGATGAATTAACTGTTCACGTTCGTTATAGAATTTAAGAAATACTTTTTCTAAAAATATTAACTTCTTCGAAAATAACGAAAATGGTAATTTTTCTCGAAAAACTGAATTACGTTTTCACTTTAACCTACAACCAGATTCGATTTACAGTACAGGACAATAGAAATTCGAGATTGATCACAGATTGATTATTTTGTCCCGAAATATAATCTCATTTCATATGTCTAACACTGTTAAAACTCGGCAGCAGAATTTAATGTAGTGTATAATACCTGAAGCAAATTTCAAGCAAATACATTAAAAACATTTAATATATATAATGTAAATTTAATGTTGTCAAAAGTGCATTAAATTTCATGCACATGCTTTTCAGTTATAGATATGGATACATTAAATTTAATGTGTAACTTAAAAATACATGAATTTCACGACATTTTTAACAGCGTGTTCATTCACAGAAACGAATCTTCTGTTTTTATCATGTAATCCCAGATTGATAAGGCACGGTGAGATTATTTTTTTATCGCCGAGTAACTGGTCGAAAACGGTTCTCTTTTCAATATCTCACCAGTTAAATGTCACAGTAATGTTCACGCCTCTCGTCGTAATCCACGTTTACCGCGTCCAAAGCGCGCTGTCACGCAAAGTCCCTAATATCTAGCGCGGTAGCACACGTCCTGTCAGCACGCGGCTTGAGAAATTATAGTACGTCCAGGCGAGCGCGGAATCGCGTTAGGCGAGTTTGTTGCGGTGCTCAAAAGATCCTTTTGAGGACACTGTCGGGAGACCGAAGCCAAGTTGGCGAAATCTGGCGACGGATTCCACTCGAAAGCGCGTGTTAAGCCGACACTTCTCAAGTCGCTCTCTTGGCCGACGAACCTTGTACGTTCATTAGGCAAGTTTGCGACGTTTTCGGTATCCGTTGGAAGCGACAGTCGGGCGGGCCTATCCTGTTTATCCCCCATACGTACTGTCTACGTATCCTTCGCCAGTCTCGAAACTCGCGGGACATGGCAGTCGTGGAGATTTAGCGAATGCTCGGTGATCCAGTTACCAGCCGTTGAATAATATCTGTTGTTAGTTGCTGGCGGCGACTCGGTATGTTAGCGAATTAATCGACTCGGCAAACTCTGAGTCCAGATTTGTCAATCTTGCCGTGGTTGTAGTGGGGATATAGCGAGGCTTCTCCTCCTCGAGCGGGACATGAGTGTCGGTGAAGTTTACCCGGAGATGATGAATCTCTCGCGCGCGTTTCATCGTTGTTAAAGACGCGATTGTGAAGCAGCGATGGACAGTAGATTGATGGATAAATCGATGTATGAAAACTATGACCAGCGAATAGCGCATATAAGGCGCTTTATATAAAATATAGAATCGAGATAAAATAATCAATGCAAATGAAACAAATCCGTAAGTTCATTGGCATGCTTTCAGGAATTTAAAAGTAAATTACAATTTATTTTTATAATCGGCGAAACTTGTGTTCTTTACACATAGAAAAAAATGACTATCAAAACAACAATTCATTGTTTCATATACAGTGGAGCATCCCATATCCGAAATAATAGGGAGACAAAATTGTTCGGATAAGGGAATTTTCGGATAATAGAATAAACACATTTTTATATTAAATTTTATTTATTCGAACAGAAACTTAAATTTTTAACAAAAAGGACTTTATATATTCAAAAAAACTTTACCTAAAAAAAAATTCTTTACGTAAAGAAAACAAAATTAACATTTGTTGATAATGGAACAATCGGATAGTAGAACGTTCAAATATTAAAGTATTCGGATAATGGAATATCGGATATGGGAGGCTCTACTGTATAAGCAAGAATATAAAATTTTCTTGAAAGAATTTGATAATCTTGATCAGACATAATTTGCTTACATGAAGAAACAAAATTTCTTTATGTTAGCAAATTATGTTTCTTTGAGATTATAAATACTTCCAAGAAGATTTTATATTCTTGCTTATATATGAAACAATGAATTGTTGATTTGATACTAACTTTTTTTCTATGCACATTACTAATACTTTATCGTTTTATCAATAATTTTTTAAAATCTTCTTTATGCTCGCTAATTGTGATTACGATGAATATATATAATCGTAATTGCGTACAAACATATAGACTGAGCTACTACTCTATTCCTCTTTGACAGATAGAAATCCTCTGCGGCGGATTACGCGGTGTGAATTATCGCGAGGCAGAATGACAGTATTGCAACGACGTATCAATCGCGTGACGTCGCAAATTTACGTAATGCGACCGACGAAATGTCATAATTCTCGCGCGCGAGCGTAAATCATTAGCGTCGCGCGGCAACGAAGTTGCGGCGCAGATCGGCAAGACGACAGATCGTTATGTCAGAGCGATCGCATCTCCCGATGCGGGCGCGTTTACGTTCGTGCGTGCCTACGTGCATTCGCGGGCAACAATGTGGGAAGGACGGTTGCACAACCACGCCGCCAGTTATGCGATTAATGCGCGCGCCATTGTGCCGAACTGTGTCACCAAGTGCATACGGAGATCGGGAGCGCTTCTGGGACGCGCGATACCGCGATAGGCGAGGTGCCCCAGTGGTGAACAATAAGCTTCAAAGCGCCGACCGTCTAACAAACGCTGTCTCGTTGCGTTCCTCTAGCCAGCATTTCGCGTCAACATCACCGGCTTCTCGACTGTTATGTTTTATCTACGATTTTCCGGATTTCTATCATTTTTTTTTTTTTTTTAAGTAAGAATTTCACATCAAACGCGATATCTCTTTCTCTCTCTTATAATTTTTTATTTTAACGTGAGATATTCCACTAATTAAATCTTGAGTAAAATGAATCCGATTTACGTATAAAC
Source organism: Solenopsis fugax (assembly GCA_003595255.1). Taxonomy (NCBI): domain Eukaryota; kingdom Metazoa; phylum Arthropoda; class Insecta; order Hymenoptera; family Formicidae; genus Solenopsis; species Solenopsis fugax. The sequence continues at coordinate 32,510 of QKQZ01007923.1, read as the reverse complement.
TTCTCGGTTCCCACGCGATTTGTAAGCGATACGTAGATGATATATAAATATTTCATCAGATATAAAATTGCGGTTATAAATATTTAAATACGAAAATCATATCAAACTTCATCGGGAGAACTATGACGAATAACGATTCCCATCAAGCTTACTAATAACCTACGGATGATTCACTCGTTTACTGATTCATTGTAACTCCCGCAAATCCGTGTCACTGTTCATGTATCAGGCACGAAATGGAAAATGATTTTTCAAATAAAATTAAATTAGACATAATTTCGTTTAAACATGATTTATTAAGTTAGCGTAAATATATTCAAAATTTACTTCAAATATAATTAAAATTTCAATTAGTTAATAAGCTCAACTTTTGGCACAATAAAAAATAAATGTTATTTAATGAGATATTAAAAGTAATGCGATTAGAGAAAGTAGCTTAAAACTGAATTCATGGAATAATCGAAATCCCATAGTATCATAATTCGATGATAGAACGAGAGTACGTCAAATAGTCATTAACGAAGACCGACATTCCGAATATCCGTTAATGACTCATTCGCTGAAATCACGTATTCTCCGTGTGAATGGCATAAATTTTCACATTCCAACGATGCGAAAGGAAATTCCAGTCAAATAACGTGAAATCGAGCTATAGCAATATTTTAACAATATCGAAAGGTAGAAATGTTAATGTAATTTTCAGTATAATATTATAATAGATGAGAAAAAGAAAGATAATTGAATTTCTTTACTGTAATACATTAACTATTGCATGTATATAATTATATATAGATTTAAATTGAGATAAAATAAGGTTTTCACAGAAATAAAATTTGTATAAATATATTTAATAAGCAGATAGGAAGGCAAATATATTCAATATGATTTAGTGCAAAATTTACTCGCTTAATGCAGTGGTATATTTTTCGCAAGAGTTATTGATAAATCACTTTATAATCCTCGAGTTGCGATAAATTCTTCACGAAAGCGTCAATCCAAAAATGCTGCGTTGCACAACTCGTTTTATCGAATTTTCACGAAACCTGCTTGCGATGTATGGAAAATGACAAGCACGCGCAAATTCTTGCCAAATATCGACCTTCTTGCTCTTTTTCTTTTTTAGGAAAGAATTAATTATTGATATTTATGTTTATTTAAATGCAAAGGAAAGGAAAGGAAACAAAATGGAAAATTACTCGTTTTAAAATAAATACACTTATCGTAAAGAAGAAAACAACCATGATGAGTTATAAGTTGAAGTAAATTGTATTTAAGTTTTCAAATATAATTATCTGAAGTAATTTCACATTACAATGTACAGTGTACAATCGCAATATAATTTCTTCTGAGAAAAGTGACTTTGATAATTAATAATATTTTTTTAAACTCGAATAATTTTGATAAATTATTCGAGTTTACAACATTATACAACAAATTTTGGTAATTCTTAAAATATAAATGGATACAATATTGAAGGGAAAATAAAAACGATCTTACGAAATACTTTTTTGTAGTTTAATTATAAAAAATACTTCATATTGTACTATTAAATTAAGAAAGTGTATTTCTTTATTTATATCTAATAGTCTAATTTGATAATGTATGACATTGCAAGTTTATTCAAACCTAAAAAAGTGTAATTGTTAATTTTTTCATTTGTAGGATTTTTTTAAAAAGTATATTTTGCAAAAATTTCAATTTTGATTTTTTCATGTTATTTCCTTTTCGGCAATAATATCTCTTCCAAGACATTCTGTACATGTATATATAAAATATACATACAGAACAATACTACAGCCGTATAGGGAAATCAACCAGGGACGTGCCTTCGTTAGGCGTTTCTCGAGAGACGTGTCGGAATGCCATATTATACGTGCTTTACCATTTGCACCTCGCGTTAGAAATCGCGTCTTGCTGTCGTCGTCCTCGTCGTCGCCGTCATTTGCGGTTACCGACATCCTGTCGCTATCGATATACGTATGCATGCACGTATATAAGGCCGGTACAGTGGCCGATAGTACAGCAGAGTACCACGATACCGTTACGCTATAACGGAGACGGAGTAGAAAGTCCTCAATCCTGTGCGGCCGTCGCACCGGATCGATCCTCTTCTAATTGCGAGGCCGTCGTTAACCTTCGCAATTTTCTTCTGATACCTCTAAAGTAAAAATAAATTCCGCGCGAGAAATTGACGGACAGGCGGAACAGATTTCCGAACCGTTCTTGATGAATCTAAGCTGCGCTTAAGCAGTCATCTAGACTAATTGTTATTAATAATCTTATTACTCGTAATAGGAGTTTATTATTTTCATTCTTATAAATATATTATTGTCATAGATATTGTTTCAGCATAATTTGATTGCTATCATATTTCCATAAAAATTTTGATACATAAATGTATACAGTGAGTGTGAAAAGTATTCGTGCAGAGATTATTTTTAAACAAATTACTTTTAGAGAAAATAAGCATTAACAATTTATTGACACTTTGCGATCCATCGACGTATCAGAGTGCGAATTTCGATATTATGATTTATTGACAGCACAGTGTCGCTGTGTGTAAGAATATTGAATACTTTATCAAAAACAAAATAGAACGTGTAACGATTTTAATTTTAATAGGTACTTTTGTATCCGCACGTGTTTACGGTGAAAAATGCGGCTCATTTCATATTGCGGTCGTAATTTGTTTCAGTTAGTTTATGGTGCAATAAGGTAAAATGTATGAGAACCACAAAATGTTAATAACGAATATAATAGATTGTGCAAATATATTTTAATGATTCAACATTCAAACTGGAAAATTATATATCGCTATTTTGCTGCAACATGCATAACTCAAAAAACAAAATTTTTCAATTTGAATTTTTAAAACATTAAAATTTTGTAATATTACTTTTAAATGTAATTTTGGTGTAACGATTTAATGTACTGAGGAATAAAAGTATCACTAGCTTTTCACTCAATGTATTTTGAATTCACATCAGAATTCTTTTTTTGCAGACAGATAAAAAAAAAACATTTTTTGAGTTATGTCGTTGTTATAGCAAATGAACGATATGTATTTGTTAATAAATTGCTAATTAAGTTTACTTTCTAAAAACAAATTTTTAACTCTCCGTCGGCGCATGTGAGCTCACAGATTCATAGTAAACATATTTTCAAATGTCTAAGTCTTTAATTCGTCCTAAATATGTTTACCTTGAATCTGTGAGATCATATGCACTCGACGGAGGGTTAAGAAATATCCTCTGTACAAATACCTTTTACACATTCACTATGTACTTACATATATACGAGTATATATATATATGTAATTTTACAAGAATGTCGAGACTATAACACTTTTAAAATTATAAGCGATTAAAGTTGACTAATTTTAATTGATTAGAATTTACGCGTTCGGACATGGTACATCGAACTGTAATGAAGATATATACCCTGGAACATCGATTCATTTTCTAAATATTAACATAATTTTGCATGTAATGATGAAATCACTTTTAAGCTTTGTCTTGCTCATTTGCATTTATTTAATTTAAATTATACATAAGGATTAATATCAGCTTATTAATATTACTGAATATCGAACCATACATAAATTGAACTGTCAAAACTGTTAAATGAAGTATGTCATGAGTAAGTAAATGACTTTTCTCGTATACTTTATTTGACAGTTTTGACAGTTCGATTTATATATAACTCGACATTCCGTAATATTGTAGACTGACATTGTATTAATTCTTATACAGAATTTAAATTAAATAATCATAGATGAGCAAGACGAAGTTTAAAAGTGATCTCCCTATCATTATATGTAAAATTATGTTTATATTTAGAAAATTAGTCAACGTACAAGGGCACCTTCACTACTGTATCATGCTCTTGAGCACGCGAATTTTAAACGCTATAATTGGTCACCTTTAATAATTAAATTATAATTTCAAAAGTATTATAGTCTCGACATTTTCAATCCATAAAGAATTTTTTGATTCTTTAATAGACACAGTATCTTTTAGATTTCAATCGCGGGAAGTAAGGAATTTGAGTTCTGTGATGCAAGAGATCCGTCGTCATACCTCGACACGTCATCAAATTTTTTGACGATTCCCCTTTTTCTTACCGAACTAAATTCCCGCTGTAAAATCTCGGCGTTACCGAGGCGTATTCGGACGGAAATGCAATAACCGGTCGCGGGAGCTCGGGAAAGGGAGTCATCGATGAAGACGAACGTCGTATCTCCCGCGCGCGTTGCATTCGTAATCGAGCGGCTCGTCCTCCTCTCCTCTCCACTCCTCTTCGGTCACGCTATCGTGTCAGAATCGTGAGTCAGAAAACGGCGGCGTGGTCGATGCGGTGGAAAGGAAGGGTCTTCTCCTCCTCGGCCTCGAGGCCACCTCGACACTTTTCACGATACGTTCTTACGTCGTGCGTCTACGGGACCGACGTGCTTATCCCGCGTCTTCCGCAGTGCGTCGTCGACGGATTTGTCACGCGAGTGCATAAAAGACAAAAACGTATTGCGACGAGGGGCGACCCGATTAGTTTACCTCTCTGTGCAGCTAGCGCGAAGTGAATTATTGCGATAACGATCGTAGACCTCGCTCGCGACTCTCGCGAGCGAAGCATACGCGATAAGGATGTGTATCCTGAGTGTAACGTGCTGCGGTGACTACCGAGCGAGAGATAACCACCACGCCGTCTCGTCGCGATACATGCGCGTATGAGAAGATGATTACCGTGTCACGTGCTCGTAGCTTGGCGTACAAGACCAGGAGGAGGTCCTGCAAGAAACGTTTGATCTCGTTATCAGCGTTAATGTGTGACGAATCGGTGTGTGTAATGCAGTGTTATAAGGTACGTGTAATCGATCGATCGATCGATCGATCGTTATTCCTCGCTGCGTGTGCATTGTCGCGAAGTATCAATGCATTCAGCGACGCGGTCGTCTGCGTGAGCCTTATTCGGTTACCGCAGGTGAATTGATCATCGCATTAACATATTTATAGATATATTATACATGGAAACGCACGACCCGAAGTGCAACCTAATTTATATTTCATGACCGAGTTTATTAAATTCATTGTTCGCAACACATAATTTGGAATTCTATCTCTCGTTACAAATTCTAGAAAATATATTCGTCAAGAGAGGGATCCGTCGCGCAGCTTCCCGCTGTCGATAGCGATCGCGAGGCAATTATATTTGCCTTGGCAGTGTCGTTCCGCATCGACAGTTTTCACGACCCTGCGTTCGCCTCTTTCGTGCCTTCCGCACCCGTTCCGCTCGTCCGATTGCAGTATACTCGTATTTTCCAGCAACCGGTATCCGCGTCGACCGTGCGTGTTGCATTGTGAATGCACGCGAGCGCGCACTCCGTCGCGCGATACAATCGACGGCGGAATCGGGAGATGCAGCGGCGCGTACATACCTGCCTACCCGCTCGCCTGTTCCCCCAGTGCATCACCAATGCTAAAAATAAACCCCATCGACAATAATGTAATTTATTCCGATTTCGGGTGAGCGAGACACGACGCGGCGTGCTTCGGCATACCTGTGATTCGAAACCGCACGATTTACTTATCTATGACTTTAAAATATCGAAAATCTATTTTTAGTATACACTCTGTGTGTATATATGTTTTTATTCTGTATATAGTTATTTTACATAGCAGTTACGTATGCTACGTATTTCAGAAATGCATGGCCAAACTTTACGAGTACATCTATTCACTGTAAGAATGAAAAAAATAAAAACGTGAATCCAGAAAACGCTTCATTTTCAAGCTATAAACATTTTTTGTTTGCAGAAAAATTTCTTAATAATTGTATCGATCTATGGAATGGCAAATGAGAATCAATTGGTGTGTACGTTGTTCTGATTTAAAACTTCTTGGACTTTTATTAATGAGGGCATCTTAAGCCTCTCGTTTATAATACTTCTATTACTACTATGGAACTATTACTGCAATATCGTCGCTTCGTATTACAAAATACGAAATATTTTGAGAATTGTTTAACGTCTTCGGTAATCTATGATACATTAATGCGGAAGGTAATCATTTCCAGCAATTTCTTTAATGAAATGTTCCTAGTCTGTTGTGAATAAAAAGTGTTTGTAACTTGGAAAGAAAGCATTTCCGGATATTTGGCTTTTTCATTCATTCACAGTGAGTATAAATATATTTTTAAAGTTTAGTCAGCTATTTCGAAAATATTTTGTATATTATAACATCATTTATACTTTACTTTACATGCGTTAATTTTCCTTGCGATATAAAGAATTAAATTATTTTTCTTATATTACATAAATTGAACAATGAACTGGAAATTTAAGCCGGCGTTACTAGGGTGAAAATATGTAGCACGATTACTAAAGCAGAGTTTTTATTAAACCCCAACTAATCAGTTTAAATCGTAATAATATAAAAGAATACTATATCAAAATTGAACAAATTTCTTGAACAACTTATTTATCAAAATTCTTTAAAAATTTTTTTATTATAAAATAGTTGTGAAAATAGCATTATGTTTTATAGTATATAGGTTCGTCATGCCCCGCCTTAATAATACCGAATTCTTAATTCGTGACACGGATGCCATCTTCTTTAAATATTTATTCTTTCGAGAATAGAAAGAGGCATCTTTATTAATATTCGTAATGTTCTATCAAAGATACTATTACGAGATAATACAAGATCGCTTGCAGATAACGTTTAACAATAGAAATAAAGAAGAAAGATTTGAGTTGCATCACAGATTGACTATGCGGGTTAAGGATTAATTAGCCCGCAGGAAATAAATTATCCCTGCCCGGACGTACCGCATTCCATTTATCGATCATGATAGTTAATGATGATTTGTCGACTGTGCTCTGCAAATATTCATCGTGAGTATGCAGTGGCTAGCGGAGAAAAATGCGCGCAATTAACACAAAGTCAAGAGTTAATTATACGATTTAGAATTGGCCTTGCAGAGTTATGTATTATGTCACAGATTCACAACTCGTTAGTAAGATCATGACGTTCCAGGGCCGTTTCCTTCGGATGTTTGCATACGGGTACGTCAGTTATCATAATATAAAATATCACGATGAGATACCGATTGTGAAATGATTTGAAGCCGCATGCACATTTCGCGTGGGCAAATCCAGTAAATTCCGTATAAATTTTACAAAAAGATCGCATGGTGCGCCGCAGTTTTCAATGGTAAAAATAATTCGATGATAAATTAGCTTAAAGTATTTTAGAAATATAATAATGTTATGCCTGTCAAAATCTGTCAAAGCGACAGCAAGAGTCGTCCGTAACTTGCAGAACCTTCCCGTTATGATTTTCTCTCGCGTTATGCAAATGACAAGCCGGAAGAATTTATGAAACTAGAACACAGCAATGCATGCGCTATTTATTTTCACGGTGCACGGTGAATTTATTAATATTTTAAAAAAATTATTATATTATTATTAATGTGAATATATTACAGCATGTATTTTTAAATGATATAATTAAAACTTTCCGATGCACATTATGCGATACTTAAAGCAGATATTATATTTTTAATTTTTTATGGACTGAGTTTTTTATATAAATTTTTTGTGTCAATTATTTTTTCTATTTTTAACCCGCGCGCGCGCTCTTCTTTAAATTCTATATTTTTATTTCACTTTCTTGTTTTTCTATAATTATAAATTTTTCTATAATTATTAATAGTGTTTCATTTTTTTAAACTTTAATAATGTCTTATTTAATAAAGTTATATTATCCATGAGCAACCACATTGTAATTTTTATAAATATACAATTATAATAAATATTTAAAAATGCTAATTTTTCATACATATTATTCGAAACAAATCTACTATGTTTTTCTTCTGAAGATAACGAATAAAATTACACAATATTGCTTGTGCTTCTAACTGCTCAACATTTTAACATGTCAAATTACGCTATCTCCACGATGACTGTCTCTCACGATACGAAGCATGGTATATTACAAGAGTATCGTGGAAAACGAATGATAATGATATTAGGTTTGACTTTACATATCGTTTTTAAGGGTGAAGTTATTATTTCATGTTTGCATATTTCACGAAGTTTGCGATGCGCGCGTTTCGCACACGGCAGCTGTATTTTCACAGATAAACGAGAATCTCGCTTTTTTAAAAGTGTCACCAGAGACTTGTCTGTTTTGGTGTAAAACGCATAAATTTCTCATTTCGCTCGGTCGTAAAAAACAACAGAGCCGGGACAGTTTGGACAGTTCATTGTGCTTCGGCGACCACCTATCAAAGAAAAAAAATCAGTGATAACCTGCGAAAAAAAAGCGGAGCTTTCGTGCTCGGGACATATACGCTCGATATCGGGATTCACTTTTTTGGGCGCACTGCCAACTGGTTTTTTTCCTCGTTGTGTTCTGGTTTATGCGCTATCTGGACACGTTTCCTTGACCGCATACATATAAAGAACTTGCGTTCTTTCTGAAACAGAAGAACTTCTTTCTGAACTAAACTATTAAACTAATTATAAAAGTTCTTTACAGTTTTTTCAAGGGGGAAAAGGATAATTCTAATATTTAAATGCGAGTTAGCATCATTTATTATTAAATTGATTTCAATTTAATAAACGTGATATTACTTATTCAACTTAGAGCTGTGTTATGACTGAAAAAGTAATTCGGCGCGCAGTTTGGATTTGAAGAAGTATATAAAATCACACAAATAAATATAAGCACTAAGATCTAGCTACGACCGTAGAAGGCATTCTCGTTTAATTTGTAATTATAAAAGTATTTATATTTACAAGTAAAGCACTTAAAAGAATTGATATTTCTAAATAAGATTTAATTTTGTATCCGAAAATTTCTTAATATTAGAGGAGAAGAGGATATTATGGCTACCATTATTATCTTCAATTTTAAATAGACGAATCTTATTCGTATTTAATAGCATAGCAGAAAGTCAATAGAGCGACGCAAAGAGATAATAAATGACAGCAAGAAGCGAATGGATGTTACAGAATAAATGTATAATATCGGTATGTTATCGAATGGGCGACCTGCCATCTCATATACAGTACCGTATTCAGAAGCATTTGCGGAAGTCGATATCATATGCGGGTTGTTATCGGCGAGAAGTGAAAACGCTGTTTTCCCAAAGGTACATGTATCCGCAGTAGAGAGCAGTTTCTTTACCGTTGCCTTTGTGTGGTGTCGGGCGATCTCCGCGGACGCAGCTGCGACTCGTTTTCGCCCGCGGGTCGTCATATTTTGCATCCGATAGTGACCCGGCCACGAGAGGTGAAAACCTCGACCAATCTGAAAAGCTAGAAAAGCACGCAGGTGATGCGAAAATTGTGCAACAACCGAAGCTCTTATCTTCGTTGCAGCGACATTAACGCCGTAATTTCACCGTATCGCTAATTGGATGGCTTTCATACGCGATATGCATGCACGCGATCGTTATGCTAGTGTTTTTTGTCACGAATCTTTGGGCCTTCGAGCTAGAGTCTCCGGATTCTATCTTTCAGCCATTTTATTACTTGCAGTTAAAAAGATAAAAAATATATGTATATTTATATCTATTTATACAATTTTGGCCAAAATTATAAGGTGCACCTATATCTTTTTCATTTATCTGAAATTTTCTTATCTGTATTATTTCATATTGATTATTGACATAAATTTAAAGAGTTCTTGAAACAAAAGATAATTCACATTTTAATTTCTATTTAAATCCTTTCAGTAAAAAAATGTTAAAAAATATCTATAAGGTGCCTTATAATTTTAGCCAAGTCTGTATATATTTGATTGTATTAAAGAGTTAATTTTTTTTTAAAAACTAAGATGAAAATATTGAAATTATTTTCATACATACAAACGTCGCAACGTTTGTGTGTATGGAAATAATTGCAACATTTATTTTTGTCTTCAAGAAAAACAAACTCTTTAGTATAAATTTATACAAATATATTAAATTTATATAAATGGAAGCAAAGAATAGAATAGAAACAAAAGAGACAAAACATTTTATTTCAAAAAAATTATTTCATATAAAAACAGTTATAAAATGAATAGAACATTACTGTAAACACCCAACTTAAGAAGCATTTTAAATGTACGTGTAAAATATTTTGTTATAAAAATATCTTCAAATTATTTCTATTATAAAGGTAGAATTTCACATTAAAGAGAAGATCCACAACTCATATTTTACACTCATTCAGACTTCAGTATTCCGTTGATCGTGCAGGCTATAGATACTTCACGTCCTTCACGTAATGCCTTTTGCATTGAAGCATGCGGCGTGAAATAAATTCCACAGGGGTATCATTTCGTCATTTTCCGGTGTACTTTTCTCGCGTTTGCTGAAGGAGCGGCATGCTTTACCAGTACGCGCGCCATCCGGCGGTAATCGTTCTTTCGATACGATCCCAACTGCTGTTTTCTCGACCCAGAAAGGCACGCTTCGCTCATTTCGTTTTCCGTCTCTTCCTTCCTTCCTTCCTTCCTTCTTTCGAGAAAGACTCGGTCCGGTCCCAGGATTTACGTACTTTTCGACCTTGACCTTCACCTACCGCCGACCGCGCGCTTGCTCCGAACGGGCAAAAAGTTCGCATCCGCAGCCAAGGATGCTGCAGCGGTGGCGGTAGCGGTTGCAGTTGCAAACTGGGTCACTAAAATCGTTCCTCCCCACGCGCATATACTCTCTGCAATTACGTCATAAATATCTTTACGCGTCGTCGATTTAACCTTTCGACAGTTATACATTTTCCTCGTACATCATCATTTCTCGTGCATATCATTAAGCTGTTCTGTTTAATAGTTTCCGGCATAACTACGTATTTAATTTCTTAAGTAGGGTAGAAAGATTTGTGTAATAGCGAAAAACTCGGCAAACTTTGACCCGTTAATGTAGGAATAGGAATGAATTAAATATGAAATTTTTTATAAGCTATTTACGCGATATATTAACATATAAAATTGCTGCAATTTAACCCATCGCGCTGAGAAAATATGTGCTTTTACAGGAATAATTCGAAAACAAACATAGACATCGAGATGTTCTTTATTTTTAATTAAAAAGCATTAAATATTTGACAGAAATAATTACAATCAACTTTATACTGCTATTTATTTACATTTTATCACAAGAAGAAATACTTTATTTCTTTGATTTTTTGTCGCTATTTTGTCAATTTTTACCGGATGTTTTTATTCTAGTAGTTTATTTTATAGTCAAAAGCTTTCGAAACATAATGCCGTTCAGTTAAATATGTCAACTAGATCATCCGCAATCTCTACAAAACTACAATTTACATCGCGCGATGGGTCAGGTCACAGCCATTTCATATGTATTAATATTTTGCAACTTTGACAATCGTTTTTTATTATTAAGATACAGCAGTAAACGCACAAAAGGATTTCTTATTCAATTCATTCTTATGCTTGTAATAACAAGTTAAAGTTTACCGAGCTTACAAACCTTTCTATCGCCTTTAAGTTACTTGAGACCATGCAAAGAAAGAATAATATTCGTGTGCTTTGAAATGCAAAAACGATTCAGTAAATATATTTGCATTAAAATCACTAAAAATTTAGAACTTCCTCATAGAAGACATTCTGAAAAATAACTGTACCTCTAAAAATTGTCGAGGTTGCGCTTGAATGCGTTTTCCAATTTTGCGGCAATTTTCACTAACCGTATAAAAGCTCACAAGATTAGTTGAAAGGTTTCTTTCGCTTTTGATAAAAAAGTTGTAGTCTATAGTGTAGTCTACTAGCTTGTATCCTATAAAACAACGAGTCAACAGAAATTGAACGAAAATAAATGTAAAACAACTATAGAATGTAAGCGAGTGTAAATTTAACGCGTTACACAATTTTTTAGGCGCGGTTGATACTGTTGGATCGACAAATATCCATGGCATCGTAGTTTGATCACGTTCCACGTTTATTTAAACGTGGGAACATATTTGCAAACAAAATCCACTGGTTCTTCATATCTGGATTGTGAACCGTCATGTTTAGATAAATAAATAGTCTTCTAATGAATTTGTATCGATCTACGATTCTCAGAAAACCACTGTTTTATCGTACAATATATTTTATAGATTGACAATTAAGAAGAGCAACGCGAGTCTAGTTGAATGAAATTGCTTTAAACGATATTTATGTCCAAGTCAAATGATTAAAAAAACGTTTTTGATAACACATAATTATTACAATATGAACGTACAAACGGAATTTTTGTTGTCGACTATAATGAATAAAATATTCATAGTTAAAATTTGTAATCATTGGAATCTATTGTGGGAATTAAGTCATTGTCACATATCATAATTACAACATGGCAAAGTACGTGCAAATAGTCCTTTCTTGCAATTTTAGTTGCAAATTTCTCAAAATTATGATGAAGTTATTTGGAAATCAGATTCGTATTCAGCATCCAAAAAACTAGAGAAAATGACTAGTCCCACTCTGTCGTTATCTTTTTATCAAATTGTATTATCGACACAAATTCGTATGCGATAAATTTGAATTTTCAACAAGCTATTTGTGCCTGTTCAAATATTCACCTCACGATTCTTTTCTCGAAGAATGACTTTCTTAACGCAAAAATAACTGTCCCTCTTGACATAACTATAGACAGGAGCATTCTTGCATCATAATGTAAGACGTTTGTTCCAGGACGTTTACAAAGAGTTTTGTTTTCAACAGGTATTAGTGATAATATTAAGCGCAAATAAATTAGCGCAAAGCGCATTTCGGGGGTAATAGCGCAGCAAAGATCGCTATCCCTACAAAACGCGTTTCATAAATAAATGCTCGAATGAAGTTTTCGACGTACAATAACGACGTCAGGTTTCCATTTTCCATCGATTGAATCCCCGCGATGAAAATTTCGCCGTTCTTTCCCTCGTATTGTTTTGCGTTTTACGAAATGGCATGGGCGGTGATGTTTGCGGTGAGGACGGGCCGGCGTTGTTTGTCCGCGGGAAATTGGACGACGCGAAGATTGCCCCCTGTGGTTTATAGCGACACATCCTGTCATAATAATGCCCTATTTCGCGGTGAAGTTTTGACATGTAGTACCGAAGTTAAAACAAACACTGCGAGAAAAGTCACGGGACAGAAGCCGCTCGCATAACTTTTCGTTTCTGGATTTCGTTAACACGCACATCATACATACTATACATCGCCATTGTTAAAGAGTTTTAATTTCTCATAATTACACATTTCAACTCTTAATACCATGTAAAAGGATAACTTTTTAGTACCATCATGGATTCCGTCCACTTTTTCATCTATGTGATTAACAAAAAAATGCATGCGAACATACTTTCAAAGTTTCTCGAACAAATAGCTGTACTTTATTTTGGAAAAAATAAAATGTAGCGTAATTTAATTACCTTTGAAATCTCGAGAAACTTTCACGGATAGAAATCGGTCAGACACTCATGATGACCTGAAGAATTAGAAAGAAAAGAGAAAAAATTCTATTTATTATATAAATATCTTGTTTCGTTTAAGGATGTATGGATGGTATCTCAAAAACGTTATCAAGAATGTAAAAATTTCACAGATTGTTCTATTATTATGTTTGTGTGTCTATATTAAATTTGAATATAATTCTCTTATTAGATTAAAAGTTATTTAATTTTTTATTTATTCTTGATCTTATAAATAACTTTTAAATGAGTAAGTAGATCTGCATCAATTTTTGCACAAATATTTATTAGAGTTTTGTTAGTATATGTAAAAATTTTGATCTAATTCGCAATGCTCCTTCCTCAACAAATTTACAAAAATTGCGTTTTTTTGCAAATTTGATAAGAAAGGAACATTGAAAATTAAAAAAAATTTTTTATATACATATACTAACAAAATTCTAATAAATATTTGTGCAAAAATTGATTTAGATCTACTAACTGGTTTAAAAGTTGTCTTTAAAACTGCAACAAAATATAGTCAATACAAATTGAATAAGAAAAGCCTTCTACGGTCATAGCTAGATTTTCATGCTATGTTTGTTTGTGTGATTTTACATACCCATTCAAATTTAACGAAACTGCGTGTTGATTACTTTTCAGACATAACACAGTTCTAAATTAAATAAGAATAAGTAATATCACGTTTTTATTTTACGACCGTAGAAGGCTTTTCTTATTCAATTTGTATTATACATTATCGGTCGAATACTTCACAAAATATAGTCATTTTCGTGGCAAAAATTATTATAAACCATCAATTTTTCGTTGTTTTCTTCGAAAAAATACAGATTTTTATTTTATAATAACTTTTGTAGCGAAAATGAATATATTTTGTTGAAGTTTTAACTTTTACCTCGGACTGTATAGCCAGAACATCCTTAATGAACATTATTTGAAAATTGCGACATTTTATTCGTAACGATCCAATGTATTTCGCAAGCATTTTGCCTAAAGCAGTAGAACATCTCTCGATACCTTTGTTCCAATCTGATCTCGCTTTGGTTGACGAGCGCGTTACAACGCGAGTACAATCTCGTCGTTTCCGAAGAGCCAACATCGTAACGCAGTGGCGTGCGTATTTTACGAGGAATTCGCCGGTGTTCCCGAGCAAGCCTGAGAACAGTCGACTTCAGAGACCACCTCTCGTGAATTCCATCATCTAGACAATGTGTGTACACTGAATAATGCCTCGGACAATTTCCCCGACATCGAGACGAGCGGGCGGCGGTGCGAAGCGCAAACTCGAAGGCAGATCCGACTACTTCTGCCGTTTACATGCTCGCGTGCGCGAACACCTGTTCGCGGTAACCGCAACCGATCGAAACGCAGTTGGCGTCTCAGCGGAATTACATACATTTGCCCCGAAATCTCCGTCTCCCCCGTTCCTCCCCCTTCGCCAGATCGTCGTCGCGGTCTTTGTTCTGGTCGAGTAAACGGGTCAAATAAATATGAGGACACCTAGTATAATCCCGCTAACATCGTCGCGGTGTTATTCTGGCATCTGCATATGCGGAATCCGCAAGGCAGAAAGGAAAGTCCGCAAATGCAAATCTCGCGTACGGTTACCTAGCCTCGCATAAACGTGCTTATGTTAGTCATGTTAAAAAAGATGTCGCAGCACTAATACGAATGAAACATTATGATTCAACGTTATAAAAATGTTACATGATATTTTAGAAACTGATTATTCCTTGGAAAACATTTCTCACTTGAACAAGATCCGATACTAGGTAAAAATTACGATATAACGTGCGAATTTTTGTATTTGTACATTGACTTAACTATATGCTAAGATTCCAATTTGAAATTCAATTGTTCCTGTAATTTTTCGTAGCGTTTCGCGCTAAATTGCACGAATTCTAAAACTGGAAACAAAGAACAGTCTCACTAATGCTAGATACTTAAGCGAATATTCATGCAAAAAAATATTTTCTATATTTTCTTGATAGCAGTCTTAAAATACATTAACCATTTATTTAAAACAAATAATGTTGACATAAAATAAATTTCTATGCACACACCGAGAAAAATACATACTCTAAATTACTTAAATTAAGTAAATGTTACTTGTTTAAAACACATTTTGAATTCTAATAATTTAATACTTCAATCAAGAATATTAAGTTAAAACAAAAATCCGATTTACTTATTCGGATTTTTTTCTACAGAATTTTATAATATTATCTTCTCGAAAGAATATATAATAAATTCTTTTTTTGGATATATGTACAAGTTTTTCTAAAATTTGTAATGCATTTCAAGATTGTTATCGTGAAAATATTGTATTTTTTGTTAAAGGTAACCATTACTTGCGAAATAATTAAAAGAAAAAAATAATTGCTTTAAAATTGCTATTTCTCTGTATGTATTATTGCTTTTTGGTTACATTAGAAGAAATACACAAAAGTACTATTATTGTTGAAGTACAAGATATATCATTTCGTTTCTCGTTATTTCATTGAATCGACATGAAAATCATGTGCGTGCGCTTTTTACGAGGGATTCGTAACGAATGCGTTGTCGTAATTGGACATTCAAGAGGTTCGTACTTTTATTAAACTGCGCTCGACCGAGCCAATCATCGGCGATGCAATTGAATTCGCTGCTGAAGTACCGATTTCGGTAAGCCGTCGAAATTGAGCGCTGAAAAATATAGCTAGACGTTTTATTCAATACACATTTTCCGCGTAATTATTTACATGCATTAATAATCTTGCAATAAAATGAACAAGAAGCACAATGTTGAGGATCAGTATTGATTTGAAGAAAGATCTACGTGAAAGAAAGAGCATGAAAAAACAATGCGGTTTATTATAGAGGAAAGACGGGGGATCGTGAGATACGTGTGATGAGATACTATGATATTTCGTATAATTCGCATTGAATTCTAAGAGCAACCGTTAAAAGTATACTTAACGGTTACTGATATTGTGTTGATAAGAATTGTGTCACATTAATATTTACTGAGTTATTTTAAAAAAAAAAAGAACAAAATAGTATTTCACCACCCCCTTATTTCCTCTAATCATCGTTTTCATAAAATGTGAATATCCCTCAAAAAATTCCAAAAAGTTTTCTTTGCAGATGTCGATAATCTCTTATAATTATGTTAGTGTAGTTGCGTCAAGAAAATGTATTCTTAATGCGTTTACAAATGCGCAATTGCGATTCGTAAAATTCATTAAAGATGAGAATGTGTTTTGTGTTATTTTTTGAACGATGATTTCAGCAATTGAAGAACGTCTTTGTTATTAACATTTAATGACTGAGAGAACAATGGCAAAGCAAAACGGATTGATTTTCTTATTCAGATTTCATTACGTAATTTCTGTGTAAATACAAGCTCGCTCAAAACAGTGCCTTTTATTCATTAAAAAAAAATCAAATAAAAAACCTCTCGTCTTTGATGCCTTCCTTCTGATTCAAAGAACTTTTTATTGTGCGATTCGATCTCCCGGACTAAAGTCGGTACTCGGTGTGTTTCTAATTAAAACAATTATAAAGGCCGAAGCGTCCAGAGTCGATAGCGGGAAATGCAAACAAAAGATAATTGGGTGCAGCGTGGGCAAATTTAATTATAATCGACTGGCGCTCGCGAATATCATAAAAATCGCGAAAAATCCAGGAACGAATCTCGAACAGAATTTGAAGGATGAGTGTTTGGTAACCAGATCTGCTATTTGCTTTGTAAAATTTTATGACTAATCATCCAGAGTTATTATCAGAAAGATTTGTAGTATTGCATCCAGTCTGTTTGCTTTTATTTCACATTTATTCTTATTGGCATCTCCATTCCATGGAGACTACTTATTATTCAAGATAGATCCGATCACACACGTATTGCGATTTAATTAGAAATGCGACATTCATATTAATGATGAGATTATGGAAAATTAAACGACAAAACTAATAAAAAGGATAGAAGAGCAAAGCAGGATGACTTTCTTTATTCTTTCAAACTTTGCGGGGTTGTTCGCTCATTGAATTAATTCTTTAGTCAAATCGTTGGTTTGTTTAAGGAATTATATCGCATTTATATGCTTTTACTTTCCTTTTGCCAGCGACCTGCGGGATCTGTAATTAGTCGTTCCTTTATAGGCGAGCTAATTACTTACTGAGCACCCGGTAGCCTCATAACTCGTTTCCTACTAAAGCTGTTTGTTTCTCGCCGAAACTTTCGAGATTGAATCTTAAATTGGATTGAGAAATCGGGGAAAGAGCCACCATCTTTTTGCCATTCGCCGACGTCAACGTCGATTTCCTAGCTTCTAATCAAAGTTAACCGATGTGCTCTTATTCTTCCCACGTAGATCGCAATTTAATTTCACAGGCTACTATTTACGGTAAACTTTTAAAACTAGACGGTATATTTGAAAGATAATAGTTTTTTAATGAAAACGGAAATATTTCGAAGAAAAATGGGAACCTCTCCAATTGCAACGAAAAAATTGTTACCGTGTGTAGTAAAACTCTGTTCGTTGTGAAACTCAAGAAGCCGTTTATTGAAACTAATACACAAAATGTCTTTCACAAAAGACTTGCTAAACGTAACTTAAGAAAAAGGAATAATGAATGTTCTCGAGCGCTGTCGGGCGCTAGCATTTATCGCCAGGGATAATAAGCTCCCAAGCCTAATTTAGGCTATTGTCTAGGGGTGGCAAATTTAGAGGGGCGGCATTTTTTAAAACAACTTTTTTTAAACTTGTCTTGTTGGTGCTGGAGAACATCGTATTTTTAATATTTTAACATTTATAATTATAATTAATCCTTGCGATCTTTTACATAAAATAATATAAGAAAACGGAATATAAAACTCAATTAATTTAAGTTACACTTGAGGCTTGAATAAGGGCGGCAAAGATTTAATAGAGATGTCTAGGGGCGGCATGAATCCTAATCCGACTCTGTTTATCGCATGAGTTTTGTCGCCCAAACTACGCCTTATTGGCCCGTGCCCTGATGGAAGGGCGCGCTGGACGCACGACGCACGACTTCGTCGCATCCTGCATCGACATGTCAGGACATGTCTCCCTAATCTACGTTTATTCTACACGTGAGACTATTTGACATAAGTATATATGTAAAAGATTCAAAATTTCTCTAGTACAAATAGTATATATTTTCTTCTACATACGGCTTCAGGCTTTTATTGCGTTAAAATCAAGCATTACAATCGAAAACATTCATTATTACTGAGCTTTACCATTATTTCATTTAACAGCCGTCATGTATTATTCAAGATAGAGCCGCCATTATTTGTTGTAAAACCGTGAGAACAAATGCCTGTCATTATTTCCGAAGAATATTTTATTTCAATCGTTTTCGAATAAGCTAATTTAATGCAATTTTGTTTTCACATCCACGGATTATTGCAACCAAACTGATGGGCTACCGACTCGCGGTCTTGCAGCTTACGCCGGGAATGGATATCCGGATCGAGATCGATTACATCGGCGTGGGACGCGACGGAACGAAGTGCGGGATAGTTGTAGGTCGCGCGCATTCACGATGTTCGCCACGTACAGTTGAAAATCGGTGACGCCGCCCACTCGCTCGTGGCACTTGTAACGAACGGAATTGCGAGCCTAATTTGCATACCAACGACTCTGCTCCCGGAGAGACGAAATGAATAAAATTATTATTAATTCGCCGCGACGTGACGCGAATCCGTAGCCGCGCGCGTGTACCCCCGATATTAATCGTCCGTACGCGAAAAAAAAAAAGGAGCGTATTTAATTCCGTCGTGTGTAACGCTCGTCGAACCGGCGCGGGATAAACGAAAACGCGAGATTCAACGAACGGCCCGTATCGAATGTGTGCGCGTGCGTGTGTATACGTATGTGCGCCAAAAAAGAAAATTAAAAAACGAGCGTTCTATGTAATCGCTTTTTCCGATAGCCTTTGATGTGGCTCGCTCGTGCGCGACTGGCGATCGCGTTTGCCTTTACCGATATTCCCCGATTGTTTTAATTCTATGAAACCGGCGAATGTCGCCGAACCGAAACGTTCATTATCTCAGCCCGCGTGACGCGTTCTGCTTCGTATTTTCTCGCTGGTTTAAACCGTGTTGTTCTCTTCGCAAAAGCGTCGAAAAGATGAAAAATATACGGGTTTAACAAAACAGTTTCAGCTAGGTGAAATATGGTTTGGCATAAATAAACGCAAAAATTGAAATTCGTTATTGTAAGCAGAAGATTGATATTAAAGATTGAATGAAATCTCAATGTCGAAAATGAAACGGAAAAAATTTCATCGACGTTTTTACGAGACAATTACCAATGAAAAGCTCGTAAGATAAATAATAACACGAAAATAAAAATGATATGTTGTAATGTTTTAATTAATCTCGATGTGTATTTGTTTGTTTCAGGTAAGTGTTTGGAAGTAACTTAAATCGCAATTGTGAAATTCTTGGTAAGTCTTATACGTACGCTACTTTTTTGTTTCTCTTACTCTACACTGAAAAAAAAGTTATTAATCAACTTGACTAAATTTTTCAATTTGTTTAAATTTCTTCAAGGATAAATAATCAAAGGGCTAGTGAGAGTGTTCGCGTGGTACTCAGTGCGCAAGTTTGTTCTTGTTATTCAAAATTACCAGCTTTATTTCAAATCCAAAATCAACCCAGATGGTTATCTTCATGGTTATGCGTTCTTTGACACAAAAAGAGAAATACTTGCTACTACTGAAGGCAACCGGAAGGAAACTGTTTCCCAGGCAACTGAAGGACAACAACGTACGAAACTTAATATAAAATTTCCAATAATTTGTTATAAAAAATTGCGCACAATCATTCATGACATACACTGCCGACAATATCATAAGTAAAATCAGAAGCCGCTTTCCTTAAAAAATATAGCAACTTGGGCAATGCATATTTATCAAATTGATAGTAACATGTGGGAAACTTGCTATCTGGGAACGTTTCGGCACCATTTCAAGCGATTTTAACATATCAAATACAAAAAACATAGACCTTTTAAGTCTCTATATCGAAGAGCAGTTAGGATATCTCTCTGATTAATATCCAGTTGCGTTGACACACAGTTTGACAATCAAATGGCAACGAACAAAAACTGAAAATTCAGTTAAAATTAATTATACATACCTATATATATAATATAATAATTAATGAATGCTCAAGATTATATTTAAATTCCTTCAATTCAAGTATTTATATATTTAGCTTAACTTCAAGTACATAAATATGTACTTGAACTGAAGAATTATAATCAACTTGAAAAAATCAGTCAAGTCAACTTTGTTTCTCAGTGCAGTGTATAATTTGTACACTGAGAAAAAAAATTTGTTGACTTAAAAAAATATTAGTTCATTCAACTAAATGCGGCGGTCACGGGCTGTCAAGCAAACATTTGTTAATTCAAAGAAATGTCATTTCGAGAAGAAACAGATATACATTCGAATTACTACCGTGTATTTGACTCAAATAAATTAACATTTGAACTAAGTAATTCATATGCAACTAAACGTATTTAGTTCAGTTAACAGTTTTTTTTTCTCAGTGTACGAATATATTTCGTCAAACGTCAAGTGAGTTTTGCGGGATTGTACATAGAAATGTGACAAAAACAAGGAAAACGCGAAATGGCGACGGCGTTTCTCTATGGCTATGTTTGTGCTGTAGAAACCATTGATTCTCGAAGCAACTGAAATATTTGCCTTGGGATCGCCGGCCGACACGTGAAAATGCATTCTTGATCACCGCGTGAAAGTTCTCGCGGAATTTCACCGCGCGCCTTCGACCGCTGTGCAAAATCCCCCGAAAAGCGTCCGTGTGAGATTTGCGGTCGAGGGAAAACGGTTCTGCCAGAAAACGCTTCTCCATTCGACATGTGCCTCCTTAGTCAGGACTTTGTGCGAGCCGCAGAACAAGCAATATTCCTTCCGCGGGCCATTTCGTCCCGGAAACTTCTTCAAACCCTTCGCCTCTGTGCTATTTTCTTCCCTCTCTTTCTTTTTCTTTCTTTCTTCGTCTTTTTACCGTGTCTCTTTTTCCCGTCACCACTGTCGTTCGAGTGATCGGCCAACTTTTCAATCGTCCTCCGAGCGTGAATGGCGGCGATCTAAGGTGGAAGAATGGGCTTCCCGCGGACGAGAAAAGTTTTAAATTGTCTCGCAGAAAGCTCTACAAGTACTTCTTTTTTAGTAACCGCAAAACGTAACGCGAGGATTTCATCGCGAAAATTTATAAAATTTATGTATCACGTTTGCGTGACGCAAGAGGTTCGACCGAGTGAGCGTGACGTTATGCCTATATAAATATTACTCGCGTCTAGTAATAACTATCACGCACGATCGACTAATTCGCTTAACTCGGACGCGATTAAAATCGTGATCATGCAAATGGAAAATTTGGAAAAGCGCGTTCTCGCCTGACGCCGGTATACCAAATTGGAAAACATTTGCGCTATCGTCTGTGATCCGATCTTTTACCAGGTTTATCGGAAAGCACGATTTTAATTAAACGCTGTAAAATTGAAAACCGTCCGTCGCGTGAATGGTGAAGGTAAGAATTAATATCGATATGCTGGCGTCCCGTTTCGATTTGACACGTGCCGTATTTGGCATTGCTCAAATACCGATCGCGTTTAATCGCATTTAGTTTACTGGCTCGAGATTTCGTTAAAAGATACGAAAATGAAGCGTTTGGAATTGCAAATCGCCTAGGCAAACATCCGTGATACGTTGCAGCGAAACAGTAGTAACTAGTAACAAACAACAGTTGAATTAATTTAATGACTGTTATCTGTTGCTATCGGTAGATTTTAATTGAGGTTTTTGTATTTCTGAATGCCACAACTGTTATCTTGTACACAACGACGTTTATTTTTAATAATTATAATCACTTAAGTGAGCCTAATTGATATAATCAAATAATTGCTTCTTCGAATGAAAATGAAATAAACTCGTTTCGATAGCACGCAAAATATTTCTTAAATATTAAAAACAGATAAACAATATTTACACGAGAACGTAGACAAAGATGGGGGAAAGGCAGACGAGCATAAATAAAACATGTAACCGCGATAAACGAGGGAACGTGCCTTGATGTGGAAGCTTGGGAAATTGCTAGTACGGCCCGTTTCGGGAAAGCAATTAAAAGCCGTTGTTACAAAAGAGCTTATGTGCTTTCGTCTTTCGGAATTGCGTACTCGGAGACTATTAAAACATGAAAGCGCCCACGGAGAATACTCACGGCGAACGTTCCTTGAAGAGAACTTATTCTTATTCAAAAGCAAACCTGTCCGCAGCAACTGGCGGGTCGTTTGTTCTCGTTATAAACGTTCTCGCGTGATTCTGAATTTTATTGCGCCTCGTAATAATCAAAATTCCACAGTAATTCTCCGAGAAAAAAGTCGACATTACAATTACTCTAACGATACATCCCAAGTATAGATTCATCTTTTGCAGACACTGTAAATGTTAAAAAGAAATCAACTAGTAATGTATAACCGTAATTCATTGTTTATGTTACACATAATTGAAATATTTAAGATACAAATAAATTACATAAACTTTTATTTTAAATAAAATTAGGCAGTAAAGTTATTATTGCATTTATCTCGTTACATTACATAATATTCTAATTGCATTAAAAAATAATTACTTTTTCGTTATCTGTATTATCGTGTTTTTTGTTATGATTGTCGCTACCAACGGGGTTCTTCTATTTTATTTGATGATTTCTGATTCATCCGTCGCGGACTCTGAATAAATTTTTACTCTGCATTTTGCCTTTTTTCCCTTTCAACGAATTCAACTTTGAGCATCATTTGATATTCATTAATGGGATTCCGTATTCCCAGCACAAACTCATCAAGCGATGGCTCGCGTCCGAAGAACCTAAAGTGAACTTATGACAGAAAAAAAGTGATCTGGAAATTTCTACGAGGCTGTGTGGCCAATGACCGTGCGCGCAGGGACGAAAAAAAGTACTCGTAAGCCGCTTCACGAACCTCATTACGAGATTTACGACTGTCGCCCTCTAAGGATACAGCTTTATCCAAGGGAGATCCGCTTTATTAAACTTCGCCGGTGGTCGTCTTTAAGCACGATCGAAGAGACTTGCGGAGAGACATTATTTTATACTGCTTACGGCATCAATGTTAACGAAGATAATCGCCTCGCGGATAATTTTGCGATCAAAATTAGTGATCATACTGCTGTCTTTAAGCACATTATCGTTATCAATTATATTAATTATTTTTTTAAAAATGTATACATGCTTTTAGATAAACCATGTAATAGAGAAGAGAAATTCTGATATTTCAGAAGATAAATCTTTCTAGTTACATATCTTTCCTTTATTCTTTCTTTTTTATGGATATTTATGTCTTTTGAGATCTAGCGCTATTCTTTTCTTTCCTCTCTGATTAATTTTCAATTTCAGAAATGTTTTGAAGCTGCGATGCGTAATATTTCACAGTGACATGTTCAAACTATTTAATGTTACAAAAAAATTGTTAGATGATCTAAAATGGATTAAGATCAATTGATGATATAAATGATAAAAGTGATACTTTATTTATATTTAAAGATGCAAAAATAGGTAGTTTTAACCTTCCGTAGACAATCTAGTGCTTTGTTAACACAAGCGCAAATTCACTGTGAAATTTCACTGTTTAAATTTTTCAATTTTTATTCATTAAAGATCCTAACATTTGAATTAAATAATTATTTAATAACATAGCAGAGATATTGAAAATTAACCTGAACTTTTCTAGATTTCTTTGAAAGACTGTAAAAAAAATTTAACTAGTCGGAAAAGACCTGGTTTGCTCACAAAGTAAAACTATAATTGCCTACGGAGGATTAAGTATCATTTGTAAAGGCTTATCATGAAACATCACAAGTTTCCATTTTCTATTTTGGACTGCACTCTAGAAAATTAGTTTGATAGAGTCAAATTACGTTCGTGACTCTTCTCTTCTACTTCGCAATTAACAAATTAAGGGTGTATTAATATAGTTATTATGCGTAACTCTGCAATACAAAATATATGAGATTCAGGGAAAAATGAGACAGGCGAGGCGCAGGTGGTTGTCGCGACACTTCCGGCGATACGCCGTGAAAATCGCGTTACATCTTGCATGCATATACATGAAGGAAGGTAGTAGGTAGGCGGATAGGTACCAGCGTGGAACTAAGCTGCGAAACTAATAATTAAATTCCTTCCCCGCCGCGTGGACGAGAATGGGTAGCGTGTACAGTGCCGGAAGTTTGAGACTTTCCGACCTGGGATGCCTTCAATCCTTCCCGTCATTTGCATACGTGGAGAATGCGTTACAGGACGAAAAACTCCGTGTCACTAGGGATATTCTAATACTCTAATATATTAGAGTATTAGACACTTGTCTCGGGGATGTTAGTATACCAATTAATATACATATATTAGACACAAGCTATTTATCTTTTACTTAATTATTTTACATATTTGCTTGTAAGATCAAATCTAATTTAATCTCAAGTTTTTCAGGGTGTATTATTTATATCTATTCTTTAGTATAAAATAAATCTGAAATAGACAGTTTGAGCAACAATTTTTAAAGATGTTTTGTTTTACTTAAAAATTGAACAAGATAAGAAAAGAAGGCACAATAATATATTTTAAGAAAGATGTAAATATTTATACATATTTGTAACGGAAGAATAGTAAATGAAAAGACATTGTGAAATATCAAGAATTTTTTATTGAATATTATGCGGTTTACTTAAAAAAATATATATTATTAAAGGAATATATTTATTATTCTAAAAGAAGTAGTCTGAAAAAAAGTGCAAATGCTCTGAACGAAAATTGTCCCATATCATACACATAATATCGACGTAACAGACTCGCCCCGAGTGCGACGCTAAGTTCGTTGGAGTGAATTCCAAAATTTCAATGTTCATCGGCGATTCGAATTGCAAATGTGCGTCGCCCTGGGCCGGCCGCGTCACCAGGCGACGTCCGCATTTAAAAGCGTTCGCCGAAGTTTCGTCATCGGGCTGGAAGATAAAATTTAACGAGCGACAAGAGGAGTAACTCTCGAAAGTGACGCGAGAGCTGAGTTTCAACAATTTGCATCGCAGGGTTGGAAAGATGTTCGTGATAGAATAATTGCCTAGTAATGTAATTTATATCGCACACCCCTCTGCGAATAAAAGTTACGTTTATTTATCTAATAATATTATATTATAATATTATATCTAATAATATTATAATCAAGATGAGACATTCATCGTCTTTAGGAAAATATTTTATCTTATTCACTTAATTATTATTATTTTATTACAATATTAAATTTAATATTATTTTATTTTATAAAATTTATTTTTGCTGGTTAAACAATGTAAAAATTTATTATTATTATTCGAATAACCATGCTAGATTGACATCCTTAAATATTACCTCGAAGGCCGCGTCCGATTTCCCATTCGCTCTCTTGTCATGTCGATGCTGTGACACGACGATCGGGGAAACCAGTCACCCGTCTTTGTCCAAGAGACCTTCGGACAACGATGTTCGGCATGCCGTGTGGAACGCATGTGTCGACCATATAGAAGGAGCGACTTAAAAGACGGATCATGTAAACGCATTCTTAGGACGCTCACTTGAAGTGACGACGATTAACTTTACTGTAAAAGAGCAAATATTTTAATTAGAAAAATTGGACTTTAATCTGGAGAATATTTATCTAAACAACTTTTTAACATTATAGTAAATTTGCTTTACAATTATAATCTTTTAATATATTAATTTAATATATTAAAGAAAATATTTTGAGAATGCTTAAAATATAGTCTTAATGAAAATAATTTTATAAAAAATAATTTTACATGTAAAATATATTTTTTATTTAAAATATAATGTACTTTGCATTTTTGTTGTGAGTTCAAGGAGGTTGAGTATAAAATTACGGATATTGTATAATCCAGCACTAAGTATTACGTAAGGAAAAGATAATACGACCGCGAAAATCTGATTTATGATTGAGTTATGGGGATTACAAAAGGGCGATTATTCGAGGGATAAAGGCGTTCCGAAGTTGTAACGGTCTTTCCGCCTCGTTGAAGTGGAACAAATTCTACGTAAAAGAACGCCATGAAGGGTTTCCCGTCAGTAAAGTCTTGGCTTCGTCATTATGAGATGAAAAAGAGAGAAAGTTACTTATTTCATAAGAAATATTTATTGATAAATAAAAAATCAAATCAAGCGGTGAAAAAGTAAAAATAGCGAAACTTTTAGAAATATAAATTACAATAATGTGAGTAATAAATATAAAATTTCGAATAAAAATTTCTGCAAATTTAAATTTCTAAACAAAACCTTATTAAACTAACAAGTTTGTTGAATTAATGGACATTGATTCATAACCTAAGAATGAAGCAATAAAGAAACTCTTGTCAAGTGACCTAATTACAAAAATTATCAAGCCATTTATTAGAGTCTCGATTCACATATATCGTTGGCGTTCATTCACAATGCGCTGGCATTTAACAATCGCGACAGGTCAGCCATTAAATCACTATTCCTCGCGGCAATGCAATATTTAAGTATAGTGAAGTCACAATTAATATAAGCTGTTCCATTTCTTAATATTTTTTTTATGGGGTAGATTTTTGCTCAATTTCAAATTTAACGAAAAAAAATACAAAGGAAGAAAATCATTTACGATTTTCAGTTTTACAATTTTTAGCGTCATATCTTTGTACCTAACGTTTCAGATTAAAATCACATAATTTTGTTATATTATTCATTTGATTTTCTAAGGTTTAATTCATGAGAATTTTCCAAGATTATTATCTTCCTGAAATTTTTGATAGATAAAAGTAATTTCCAGAAGGAAGAAATCTAATGTTAAGAAGGAAAAGCGAGATTGATTTTTGTAAATAAGCAAATACATTGAGGACAAACCGGCTATGGATCGTTGGAAAGGTCGACCATGAGTGTCATGCCGGGTTACAACGAGTCACCACCGAGGGTGGAGCGAGAATCGGCCTACCGGGGGCTTCACACAATAGCGGGACGAATATTCCCCACCGACTTTGCACGAGGGGTAGAAACCCCTCGAGGCAGCCCGGTGCTTCTTTCCAACGGAAAGGGCGCTTTAGTGCTCGTCGATACGCCGGGAATGCTCGTTCGTACGTCGTTTCGCGTTTCTAACCCGTATTTCTCAATATTACACTCGTATCTCGTAGGTACATTACGATGCGTGAAAATTCAATGAAGAACTCGTCGAACGATCAGTGGGAAAGAATGAGGGCGCGGTAAATTCGAGTCGCGCGAATAAGTTCCCATTTGCGAAGGCCCGATAGCCTAAGTATGCGACGATTGTCGGTCGACAGTCTGTGAGAACTGAGAGGGGAAAATGATCACGACATGGACCCTGCTCTGCGCTTCCCCTGTTCTTCAGTAACGATAACTGCACAAATTCCAATTTCGAAACGTTCGGTAGGCGTTGACTTTGTTGACGAAGAAATTGCTGGACACTATTCAAACAGGAATTTACGTATTAATAGAACAATAGCCGCCCACGTGATGTTGTGCACGCGAGCGTTCCTCGGAGACCTCAGAAGCGGCGTTACGAGCAGCGCGAAGACTCGGAAGTGCAGAAGTTACGTTCCGCTATGTGGAGATGCGACACTGCATGATGCATAACACGCTCCACGTAACGGAGTCCCTTCCTCGTGGGAATTGCGTGTTGCGTTGGCCGATGCAATTGCAGCACGTACGCAAGCGGTATCTCCTCGCGAGCAAATCACGCCCCCCGGCTTCCCGTTTCGCATACGCGGCTGGCAATGACGTTTCGATATCGATGCGACATTCTCCGGCGGTAACGTTTTCGCGAGAAAACACCTGCGTTTTCGGTGACGGCTTTACATATGTGGATTTTACTATGATGTACGAGCCTCTCGAAATCCGACGTCTCTGTCGCCCGATAGAAAAAGAATTACCGCAGTGCAACTGACTGAAGATTACAGTAAACCGAGAGGGATTTGCAACAAGATTGATTTTTTTCTAATTGAGATATCTTATTGTGACGGTCAATTCTGTTCGTACACAGAAAAAAAAATTTGTATTAAATCAATAATTCATTGTTTCATATATAAGCAAGAATATAAAATCTCCTTGGAAGTATTTATAATCTCAAAGAGACATAATTTGCTAACATAAAGAAATTTTGTTTCTTCACGTAAGCAAATTATGTCTGATCAAGATTATCAAATTCTTCCAAGAAGATTTTATATCCTTGCTTACATATGAAACAATGAATTGTTGATTTGATAGTAATTTTTTTCTGTGTATAACACGATATTTTAAAATGATATTCATGCAAACATCGCTATAAAGCGTCTCTTGAAGATAACTGTTGCTTAATTAAGAGAAGATCGAACGTAAGAGAATAGTATCGAGAGAAATCGAAAAGTTTTTCACGAGGATACATCAGTTCGGGGATGATTTTATTTTCCTCGACGACCAATCGTTGTCTCAATTACCTTGGAGGTAGAAAGTGCCGTGAAACGAAACGAAGGTTGCGCGACGTATAGGCGGACGCCTTGTTTCGATCGCGACCTCCTTCCCCGTTCAATTATTCATTTTCGCAACTGCGACATTACTCCCTCGGGCGTAAACGTTCGGCAAAAGGAGCGCCACTAAATCGATCCCAGGAAAGCTGTGCGAGTAAAAACTATTTCAGTTTACGTCCAATTGCGTTATGTTAATCAGTTAAAACCAACATCTTGTAAATTATAAATAATTCAGAAAATTTGAATCAACTTCATTTCATAAGCAAAATATTCCGCTACGGATTCGAAATCTAATACGATCACTTTTATTGTTTTATTGAAATATTCTATCTATTATTATAATTTATCTAGGGGTAAAATATGATATAAAATATTTTCACAATAATTATGATTATATGAATACATAAAATTTTAATTTGATAATAATTTTAATAATATGTAATAATGACAAAATAAAAATATGATTTAATGTACAATATAAATTTAAATTAATTTAAAAAGGTAATTTGATAGAAAATGAGATACAATCTAATTGTATTTATCTATCATTATATAATTTAAATGCATCGATTCTTTAACACAAGTTATCAAGTTTAAACTATTATAATATTTTATGTCTATAAATATTTTTACAATTATGATTTAAAAAATAGGTTTTAAGAAGACAATGAAAGTACTTGATCGTATTAGATTCCAAATTCGTAGCGGAATATTGATTATGGAATGAAGTTGACTTGATTAAATGTCTTGAATTATTTATAGTTTATAAGAAACTAGGTTGAACTGGTTAATATAGCGATTTGACGTAAAGTGAAATACAGTATTTAGTTTTATTTGTATGTGTATACTTACACACACACACACACACACACACACACACACACATATGAATAATTAGTATATTAGGTAGGATTATTGCAACGACAATTAAACAGACACTGAAGATGATCCGAACGAAAGGTGGAAACGTATGTCTGTTAAACATGTAAATTTGACATTGTAAATAATAACGACAAATATTAACCAGCCAAGCTTAATAGCTCATTTATTCTCGTTATTTTAAAATGTGACAAGCCTACGAAATTGATATATTTTAATATATATGTTTTTATACAATGTTATATATTAATTATAACTCTTGTCAGAACACGGCGCATTTATTAAAAGGTTCGTTTTGAAATGATAAATCTATTTATCAATCTAATCTGATGTAAAGCTTCGATGCATTAATCTTCAACGTAATTAGAGTTTCTCCGATTACAGCGGCACGCCTGCGAGGAATGCACTCGCTGCAATGCGCATCGCGGACAATAGTGAAAGTGCGAATGGCTGAGCGAAAGACGCGGAAAAAAGGTCCATCAATGGAATTAAGAGCTTTGTCACGCTTCATGGCTATAAACAATGTGCAACTCGATCTTCTCTTTTTTTTTTCTCTCTCTTTCTTTCTCAGTTTGTAATAATTGATAAGCGGTTTTTGTGGTTTGAGGGAGGTGTCCACTCGCGCTCTAAATGCATCATTTAAAATTTCACAGGATCGCTGCCCACAGTCGCGCAAAGTGCGTCGCGAATCACCACGTAACGAGACCATCAGTCGTATACGAGCGGATGTTTCGGTCCGTCGTAATAAAATATATATAATATAAAATCATCGCAAAACTAAATCACGTTCAGACTCGACGACTCGTTAAAAATGAAGCAGCTTAATTGACGTTTTAATAAATAGCAAACATTTGCGAAGAAGAAATCCATATTTTGAGATTACGGCGGAAGGAACTACTGACGGTTTCCGCGAGGTATAGCAACACGCATATCTCGAGATCTCGAATTGCGGTCGAATTCGTGATTCTCGGCGTGCTTGTTACATCGGCGAGAATTCCGGATGGCGAACCAACCCGGCTGCACGTTCTCGAACTGAAATCGGTCGATCAGTTCGGTGGATGCGACTGGTTCTAAGATGGACGATGCAAGTCGATACTAATTGCGTCTACTACTGAGCTGTGCCACTGTGCGATACCGTTTCCATCGGATTAAACAGAAACTTCGAACACAGTCGACGTCGAGACCTAAATAACGTAATTAGCAATTGTAAGTGGAAGTAAATGAGCGATTAAGCTGGAAGTTTACCTGGGCAGTGGCGCTTACTCTAAATTTCTGTGTTAAAAGCATAGAATATACATGCTACAGTAACGCAAGTATTTCATCGGGATATAACATTTATATGTATTAAATATCGTTGCGTGTATTTACGTTATCATTTTATTTATAAAACAACACGCAATTACGATAAGTGATACATAAATTTTATTCGAAAACACATTTCAATTTTAAAGAGATAATCTTGACTCTAATACGGATGCATCTTACAAAATAACTTTATCGAGATAAAAAAGATCGTTCCGTATAAGTGGTTCTTTGAGAAACCCTCGACTGCCGTGGGTGGAGATCGGCAGGCGTCTACGCTGACGCATAAGAAAGTCGTTTCACCGCGGCGTAAGGGACGCTGCATGAGCTAGTGTGCGTTTAGTCTCTCACCGTAGTGAGGCAAGATCGGCAGCCGAGCCTCGGGAGAGATAGGGAAGGGAGAAAAGTCCGGTAACTGTCATTCGAAGAACAACCGACGTGCCGTGAAGATCGTCGTACGATCGGCTCCTTTCGTTTCGGTTGGCATATCGTGAAAACCATGTGAAAGGGTGCTCTATTACGAAAAAAAAAAAGGAGTGTGTTCCTACGATCAGCATCGTTCATCGTACGGCGTAGCAAGTTTCAAAGTGCATATACAACGATAAAGAATGCATGGAATTCGAGTACGGCACAGAGAGGATTGCTTGCGAAGTCTTTCGTAAATAACGTAGTGACTTACCGTTGTCAGAATCGTGAGAGTGAAGTGATTTGCGAAAACACCCTGATTTTCTCGTGATTTAGGAACGACATCGAAAGCCGCGTTCGGTCGTACCTTTTTCGGGTGTTTCTGCTGGTGAAATTGTACGCGGCGCCGCTAATTTTCCTAAATGACCGCAACGCGCGTTCAACTTGCGTTGTAAATTTACGAGACCACGTGCATTCGGTTTTTCCGATGTGTCCGTGCGAAATGCATTTTTGGACTCGACGCCGGAAGTATCGTCATGCTCGCTTTGCAATTCGAATTTTGCGGTTGCATCGTCGATTTGGCGATTGCGACACAATTGAAGTCTCTTTCAATAAATGCATTTTTCAATGAAATAAAAAAGAAAAAAAAAAGATATCTGTGCAGAGAGGAAATCAAATGAAAATCAATAATAACTTGAAATTAATATTTGACAAGTTTACATATATATGTATATAATAGAATATCAAAGGGAGCTCAAATAAATCAAAATTTATGCAATAAATTATAAGTAATTTGCAAGTTATACAAATAAAATTATTTATATAAGCATAAATCGCGACATGATATTTTATATACATATATATATTTATTTATTTATTTATATAATATCATGTTGTGGTTTACGCT
>QKQZ01007914.1:0-29770 GCA_003595255.1 Solenopsis fugax | reverse complement strand
ACTGTTAATTTTATTGTTTGTTCGTATTTTTCCCAAAATATAGGCAGGGCTTCAATTTAATCAAACTAGAAATTTCTAATATAAACTGCATTATTTATACGCTCGTGTGCGTAATTTCTTTAAGTACACATTGAAAAATTTGTGTTGAATTTAACATATATTACAGGTCCCAAACGATTCATTAAAATTTTTGTGATAATTTAACACAAGATGAGTATGGTAGGAATAAGTAATACAAATATTAGGTACAAAATTAATATAAAAAATATAACACTTTTTATGTGATACATTTTGAAAATAAATTGTAGAGGCATATTTCTTCACTAAAATTAATATTTATAATATATTGGCACGTACATTTTATTTATCTTATTAGATTTAGCTTCAAAGCTATATTATTTTTTGTTATTTGTTCTTTTATCCATAAATTGTATTATTTTGACACTACAAAATGTTGAATATCATTTTAACACAAAATATTTTATAACATAATCATATTGTGTTAAATTAACTCTTGGATACATACATTAAAAATTAAACATAAATATTTTAACAAAGACTGTTTTTAACATAAATATAAAATGTTTTCTACTGTTACTGAAATTTACATTTTTAGAATCTTTTTATTTATCGGGATACATGTTAATCGTTAAGAAATTCTTCTTATCTAGCGAAAATGATTAACAATGAATCAGTTTTGTTCAATAATTATATATAATTATAAATAAGCCTGTTGTGATTAAATACAAGAGATAATTCTCTTTCTCTCTCTTCACAGAAAATCTATAAAGGTCCTGTTCATCATTACTTATTTTATTACAAATTTTAATATTTTATAGCAAATTGATATTCAATATAGTAATTTTAGAAAATATTTATGTAGTATATAATCTCACAATGTTAATATAGGAATAGGCATACTAATAGATTAGAAGAGTCTATTATCTAATCTATAGGAATGAAGTTTGTCGTACTTTAGACTCTTAATGACTAAAGATTATGGCGCTACGAATCGCACTTTGCTAATCTTGACAACGCAGGAAACGGAGAAAAGAATATATCTTATCATACGGTAAACACATAACATGCTGATATAAGAGTGGAAATGGAACGCAGATTCAAACTGTTCGAGGTTTGCGCTTGTCCCGCATTTCTCGTCACGTGGGCCGCGTTTAGTTCGCCGCTTCCGAGCCTTCTAGAACAGACGGCGCTGAAAGCTGAAGGCCCTCTCTTCACCTCCTCTCTGCTTCAGGGACGTTCATTGCGCGGCCGCGGAGGTTGGCGAGGGGTATTAGCGGAGGAATGTGTGGATCGTTGTGGATCACGGTCAGCCAAGATGGCGAATCGCTGTGGGGGCTGAGGGGTATCGCGCTCGTTCGTCGTACGGGGTGTTCATACACATGACGTTCGCACGTCCGTGAAGTGGCGTATTATGTCCTCGTACACGTTCTCGCAGAGGCTGTTCACGCCGACGCCGCCGGAGCGCGGCAGCTTCCCGCTGGACCATGAGGGCCGTTGCAAGAACACCATGATCAGGTACATGCGCTGCCTGACCGAGAATCGCAATCAGAACACGATGTGCCGCGACGTCGCCAAGGAATACCTCGGCTGCCGCATGGACCACGACCTGATGGCGCGCGAGGATTGGTCCAAGCTCGGCTTCGCCGAAGAGATCAAGGGCGTCAAGGAAACGTAACGTCGATATCGTCTTCGAGAATAGATATCCCGTGTATCTCGGTTAGGAGGGGTCGTCCTTATCGTTGTTGTCGTTGCCGTTCGTTTCGAGTCTCTTCGAGAGTGCCTGGTGCACTCTCTAGCCAATTTCGGTGCTCTTGGAACTTTCTATGTAAATAGGATGCCGTAACGATAATTCGGTGATTTAGTGTGTTCAAACGAGAATACGCACTGCCAGCCAGGTGTAACAAGGACTTCCTCTAGTGCTGTTGAGAAAAAGAAAATAACAATAAAAACAAAGAGACCAATAAAGAGAGAAAGAAACTGAACGATATTAAAAATCCATGTATTTACCTTTTATTTTCATAAGAAGGAAGATTATAAATTAAGTTATATCGCTCGACACTTATTGGATCGGGCTTCTTGAGCTTTAACATAAAGGCATCCTTGTAGCTTGTTGTACAGCAGGATTGTGTTGCAACCCAAGTGGCCTAAGAGAATAAATATCCCATAAATAAAATATAGAATTCCAATATTTATATCGCACGTTGAAAGCTGAAAAGTCTTTGTGCACATTGATATAGAACACAAAGACGAAGAAAATGGCGAGCTCTTCCAGGAAGAGAGTATTGGTAGGTTGCACAGGTAGCGTGGCCACGATCAAGCTACCGCAGCTGGTGGAGATGCTGCGGCAGAATAATCTGGAGGTGAGGGTGGTTGTGACAGAGAGGGCCAAGCACTTCCTCAAGGACGTTCAGCTGCCATCCGAGGTCCAGATCTTGTCCGACACTGTGGAGTGGGCCGCCTGGCAGGGTCGTGGCGATCCGGTATTACACATAGACCTGGTGAAATGGGCGGATGTATTCGTGTTAGCTCCATTGGACGCCAATACCCTGGGCAAGATTGCTAGCGGCATATGCGACAATATCGTTACCTGCGTGGCACGCGCATGGGACCCTGTGAAGCCGCTGCTCTTTTGCCCAGCCATGAACACCAAGATGTGGGAGCATCCCATTACAATGCCTCAAGTGAGATGAAAAGAATATAGCACATCAAAAATTATAATAAGAGAAAAGAATGTCAAGAATTTTCTCTCATTAAAACAAAGAAATAAAATATCCTTTTTGCATTGTTTTTGTATTGTATTTGGAACAGTAGTTGCATATATGTTATTTAAATTGAATTAAATTTAATTTGTGCAGATTTATATGTTGTAATATCGCATTGTATAAAATTAAGATTTTAATTACAAATCAATGAAAATGTTTGAAAGATTTGAAAGATGTTGAAAAGAATAATGAAAAGTAAATATAATTAGTTTTCTATATTCTGTGATTTTTTGTTTTTCTAAAAATACTCATGGAATTTTGTGCTTTTTCAGATATCACTGCTTAAGTCCTGGGGTTACAAGGAAGTGCATTGCGTGTCCAAGACGCTGATGTGCGGCGACATGGGGATAGGCGGGATGGCCGAGGTGGACACAATTGTGCGAGCTATTCTGCGAGCCTTGAATCCCTGGATGGATCGGGAAGATCGGGATTTGTGTCCCTAGCAGCGGCTGAGATCGGCCTCCTCGTGCGAGCATCGTCGACGACATCGCGTCGAGTATCGATGAAGCTTCGTCACGTCGAGAGCGCGATCTAAAGAGATCTCCAAAGATGCGCTATGGTGCGATTCGAACATACGCTTAATAAAATAACACGCCAATGTCACTTATCTCTAACACAAAAATTGGGACGAGCCTAAAGCCTGAATTTGTCGGGCTATATACGGATCATCATGTGATTGAGAGTTTACGTTCATCAGTGAAAATCATCCATAAAGTTTTTTCGAATTATGTTGTTCACTAAGAATTTTATTCTTTTGTTGCTCTTATAGGAGTAACTATGTCATCATTGTTATTTAGAATCTGTGTAAGCTGCGTAAATAGCGAAACCTGAGTTTGAACGCATCATTGTCGTCATATCCTTTGCTCAACCCGAAATAAATCAATCGCGAGGAACAAATGAGATAATCGTAATTTTATCTGTCCAGTTGATGAAATGCGATGTATAAAAATGCTGTAAAGGAATGGAAAAAGTTCTGTTGACATATCCTAAAGTTGATCCGCTGAAATGTACAATGCTTTGTTAAATATATGAACAATAAAAAAAAAAAAAATATATATATATATATATAATATATGAATAACAAACATATAAAGTGTTTCTGCTTTTACCATCTTAATATTTTTAAGTAATGCATACATAAAGCTATACAAGGAAACTTTTCTGCGTGTCGTTAAATGCGTTCGGTAAAATCACTTTATTTTCGTATATACACAAATAAAGCACGAACTGACAATATATAAAATAAGTATAGAGAGCATATAATCGGCACCTTAATTTTCCCTTAAGTTTGGAATAAACAGAGGATAGGAGGGGTTCTCGCTTCCTAGTAGGACTACCAGACGCATCACTCCAATGTGTTTGCTTCTCCATAACAAAGTATATACTGAACTAGAAGACAAAATCGTCGAATTAATCGAAAAAAAAGAAATATAATATCATTTATATCGTCTTCGTTTCAATACTGCGCGCTTCATGGACATATAGTACATTCTGCAATACGCGCGACTTATATAATTATAAAACATGTTTATATATATATATATATGTATATACATACAGAGGTGTATATTGGAAATACAAATACTACAAACTTCGCAAAGGCGTATCGCACGCATATTAAAACTGCAGTCAATTTCTCCTTTGCAAAAATTTAATTAGCCCCTCCATCTTTCCTTTTCGTTTTTCAATTTTTAAAATTAGATTTTCTCGATTATTGAAGCGTCATCTTATAAAATTCTATCGAACCAAAGAGCACTCCAGATTAAATACAGAATGAGATTTTTATTTCCGCTCTTGAGACTGCTTTTATTCGCTTAAAAATCGGGTGTCTCACACAGAGAAGAAATCGGCTTGAAACAAATCGGGAAATACGCCCGTAAAGTTCATGCAAGCATCTCGGATACACCGGCACTGTATATAAATCTTCGAGATTGATTCTGTGCTACTTCCTTGATTATTACACTAACTACTCTGATCGCGCGCGGTATATAAATATCACAGTTTACAAAACTGGCGACACTACGATTTGCTCGTGTCCTCTTTTACTAAATTATATGGTATCAATAATTAATATAATATTTATATAAAATATGTGCTTTGCCAGAATCGACCGTTTTGAAATTGTCGATTCCAACTAATCGCATCGTGATTTACGGAAGGACGATCGCGGAATTTTTTACGGCGCGTATTGGCCCTTAAAAGGGATATATATATGACTAAAGATCCCTATTTCCATTTAAAAGTCCCTGTAAATATCGAAAAACATTGGATGGATTTTCGGCAGTGGTAATTTGCAAATTCTTATCGAACAAGATTGTCTGTGAAATGTTCTCAAGGAATCTTGTTTTCTTTCGCATCTTCGAGGACTCGTCGTTCGTCCGTCATGCGATATAAAAAAAGTTACATCTTAAGTTAATTACTTTGTATGTAAATGCGGCCGTGTATAAAAAGATAGTATACAAAAATATGCTCCTGCGTAGCGCGATAGCGTGGTCTTTCCAGGATTGATGATATGGACCTAAGTCACACGTTCTTTGTAAGAGAAGATTAAATGTCAATACAATTTTATCTCACTTCAGGTACTCCGAGATAAAAAATGAAAGTAAAAAGTGTACAGTAAAAAAATGTTTCTTCGTAATATCGTATTTTAACATTTTATATAATTCAACGTCAATTATTTCATACAATATATCCTTTTTAAAAACGTGTGACTTCGCGACTTAGTTCGATATCATTCTTAGAGCTTCCTTCGAACTGCAATCTCTCCATCGGAAGGCTCAGCGACGAAGTCGATTCCGTGGGTACGAATGTGCCGCAGGCATTCCTTTGAAATTCCAATCGATATATACGAACGGTCTTCCATCGCCTATGTTCGCCGATCCATCGACGTCCGCGCTTTAAAAATCCGATTGACTTTCCGGTATTCGTATTTCGCACGCGAAATTCCGATGTGAGGTACAAAATGCTCCCCGTCGCATATCGTCAGCTCGAAAGACACATGCGATATAATCTGAAAGCACAAGAAGACGGAAAAACATGACAGCTGCTCTCTAATTTTCAAATGCTTGTAAATGCATTTAAAATTTAGTTATTAAAAAAAATTTATTCGAGCTGTGTGAAATTTTGTAAAACTATATATTTATATACTTTTTTCATATAATTTCATTAGGTATTAAATTTTATATATATATATAATTATATGTATGTTAAATTAATATTAAACAATATTATACACCTTTATTATAAATATCTCTTTAAGTATCTTTTCTGACGACGTCACTCTTTAAAAATTAATGAATCCGGGAGCGATAAATAATTACCTCGTTTTTACACGTTTATTATCCTCATGATAAAGCTCACAACGACCAAGACAAATATTGATGTGATTTCTCCTGTGGCGACGGTGGCGGAAGCCGAGACGATCTTCGACTTCTTGGGCAGGTTGGTCTCGATGTCGTTGGTCTCCACTTCCGGCGGCGGACAGCCCATCCAGACTGGCGCCGACAATTTCTGTTTCTCGTGCACCACCCTCATCCTAAGATCGTCAAATTCCCAGTAACCCTTGCCTTTGAAGAAGTACGTCTTGCCTGCCGAAAAAAAAACGAAAAAAAGTCAATAGATAAAATAATTACACATAAGAGAATTGTTTATAAGCCGTCAGAAAAATCAGGAATTGAGATCAAAGTTGAAAGAAATATTACAAAGTAATGTTATTTTCAATAAAAAAATGTATTGTATTTGGCGTTAAAAGTTAAAATATAACAGAATTGTCTTGAAGGATAAATATATTTAAGCAATTTTATTTTTATAATATGAATTTACAAAATAATTTTATCCGATAAAATCAGTTTTCGAAAATTACCATTTTTCCATTGGAAAACGGCATCAATGTCATTCCCAACGCCGGCGAACATGCTCATGTCCCTGGGATAATCGAGTTCCACGTAATTAACAGATTCGTCGAACCTGCGGACAGAGGATTAAATTGGAGAATTAAATTTTATTAATGGATTAAAAAGGGAATAGGACCCCAATGTAAAATGGATTATAAATGTACAAATTTCATTATACATCCAAAGATCGAACGTTTCGATCTAGATTAACATTATTTTTTATTTTAATGAAGTTTTATTTTAAATTTCAGGCAAAAATTTAACGTTGAAAGTTTAGGATTACAATGGATTTTATAATAAGTGAGAGAATACAAATCTATGATTTAAAAAGTGACGCTTCAATCACCTCCAATACATGGAGCCGCTGAAGAAGTAAGTCCTGCCGTTGTGGCCCCACACCATGGCGCCGTCAATCTTCTCTAGGGACCCTGGCAATCCCAGGTATGTAAGTGGTTTCGGATAACCAGGCTCCAGATTGTTGGCGTCGAAGACGTAATACTCACGACCGATGAAGAAGACTATCTTCTTATCCGGTCGCTCGTATACAGCGTCTACGTGATCGATGTCCGGTGGCAGATTGAACAACCTGGTGATCTCCGCCGGATATCCCTCATAAATCCCCTGATCGCCTATTCGCCACAGATACTGCAATGCGGAACCAAAGAGGATTCCTCAGTCTAGAGATTCTAATTTTGTTATTTATTACATTCCTAGAAAATTATGCAATAGAAAGTGCACGTGCAATTTAAATTATAAAATACAAAATATATAAATGTATGTATAATAATAATTATTTTAATATATATACGTAAAAAATATTTTGATTTTAATAAAATAGATATAAATATATATAACGATTAAAAATCGTGAATTATCTTTAGGCTCGAGAATCAAAAAAATAAAAACATAAAATACATTTTTGTCTTTAGAAAATATTGAAACACTTCTCCCTTGCAATGAAGCGAAATAATGGCGCCTAAAAGGCTCATTATCATATCGTTCTGTGTGGGATACAGCGAGAAGTTCTTTTCATAATTCCTTGTTATCTTCTATTTTCATCCTATATTTGATATTGCTACTTACTCGTCCTTTGAAGACGAAGACCTCTCTGCGGATAATGCTGATGGCGTCGTAGCTCGTGTCGCATTTGTCGGGCACGTCGTCCCGCTGTGGCGGGGTCCATCGATGTCTTATCCTCGGCGTAGGCCTCATCGTCGTTGTCGTCGTCGTTGTCGTTGACCACGACGTCGTATGATGCCGATGAGGCTTGTGCGGTCGATAATCAGGTTTCTGCGGGTAACGACCCGGTTGTCGAGGTCTGCCGTCGTCTGGATAGTGATTGGGCCTGGTGGGCCTCGTCCTCCAAGGCCTGTACGTCGTTGTCGTAGTCGTCGTTGTCGTTGTCGTAGTCGTCGGGTGTGGCGGTGGCGGATGCTCCGGTGGCAGTGGACCACCTGGTATATTACCCCATAGTTTGCCTTCAGGAGCCCCTGAAAAACAAGTATTTTGTTCCTTTCATCTCTAATTTCTATAGCTCGTTCAGTTTTTATAAATCCGTCTTAAAATTAAAATTCGAAAGCGTGAGAAAGTAATCAGTAATCTTTTAAAATAATCAGTAATTAAAAACGTAATTAATTTATTCAAACAAATTTATTGGAATTTCTTTTCTGTTACGATAGTGTATCAAAACACATAAGTAAAAGCTGACTAAAGAAAATCATAAATATGTAATTAAAATTTTTTATTTTAAGTTTAATTAAGCTTATTCTATTGTATAAAAATACAATATTTAAAGATTAAAGTTTAAATACCACGACGCAAGGCTCCCATTAATTATCATAATTTTATGTTTCATGTTTTATATAATAAACAATAAAAACTGTTCTAAAGTAAATATGAAGTTAGTTGTCAAAATAATAATATGATGTGTGTCATTGTAAAATGATAATGCGATATCTAAGAATGACCATAATATGGCGCAAAAATATCGCGAGGGAATCGTTTGTTTTTCCAGAGAAATCTTTCAGATTGATAGGACCGAAAAAGCGGTACGTTGCTGACCAACGAACACATCAACGTACTTGAGATCGATTCAAAGAAGGCGAACACGTGAATACGTTAATGCGAGGTAAGGTAAAGAAGGCAAGAAAAGCTTGATTCCGTACTCTCGCTCTTTTACATCCGTGCGCGATGAATTTATCCCATCGCCCTTCACAACGGCCCTTCCCACACATGAAAAGAAATTCCGGGGCGGCCGCGGTCGATATCGGATAATTTGTAACGAGTCGTGTTTGCAAAAAGCGTAGCCGCTATAAAAAGAAGCCAAACTCATCCTCCAAACATATTGTACTTGCATAATTCCAGCGTTATAACACGGCGGA
Source organism: Solenopsis fugax (assembly GCA_003595255.1). Lineage (NCBI taxonomy): Eukaryota > Metazoa > Arthropoda > Insecta > Hymenoptera > Formicidae > Solenopsis > Solenopsis fugax. The sequence continues at coordinate 20,713 of QKQZ01007914.1, read as the reverse complement.
ATATTTTAATTGGCAGATGCACCATCAGCCATCTCTTTACATGTACTTCACACTGTTAGAAAGAATATTGATAAAGACATAAAAATTTACGTATACAAATTTTAAAATATAGGGTAAAGTTGCCTATTATGAGATATCTTTTTTTAAAGGCTTATAATTTATTTAATTTATATCATTAACTCCTATTTTTATATCCAAATTATAGTAAATATATAGTTTCATTTAAGTTTCATCGTCAAAAGTTAGCAATCGATAATAGTTACACTTTATTTGTATATGAAATTTTTTATCAAAATTGCCGATTTTGATAATTCAAAAAAAGGGTTCCTAATGTGAGATACAAAAGGTTTTTTTATATAAAATGGGTCTTAACGACTTGGACCTTACTAGGTTCAAATTAGGCTCCAGACTCAAAATCTAGTTGACCAATTAAATAGCTCTTTCGATACTCAAAAACTTTTATACGTAACATTTTTCTTCAATATTCTCTTCGAGATATTTTAAAATCTCAGTGCTAAGGCTGAAGGCCATTTCTTTCAAGCCTCATAATTCGAAAGTTTTCAATGAAAAACTTTATTATAGCATTTTGGAAAGTTCTCGAAGTCAGAATATGCAATAATAAATGAGGATTTTTAAGTGTCTCATATTATGAGTTCCACGCTTTGCGATTTCACGATCACCAAATCTAATATTTATAATTAAGCAAATCATCACATCCCGTATTTTTCTATTAATACGACTTCACTCTATCACTGCATGCTGAATTTATCATCAAATATTTGTTTATTTTATAATAAACAAGGTTTAAAGACTCATCTCAATAAATCATGACAACTTCCAATTTCAAAAAAAATTTTTTTTAACAACTGCACGCATGATCTAATAATGAATTTTTCTACTAAATAGATTTCATCCCAAGAGTAATAAGTTTATGATGGTACCAACCACATGCGTTTATTAATGTAGCAGAAACCTCGCTACCTCATATTAGGAATCTATCCCATAATAGGCGATTTTACCCTACATAAAAAGTGTTTCTTGCCAATTTTTTACAGTGCATCTGATAATGACAATTGTCTCGAGTGTAAGTTATCACGTGCTCGAAATATTCCTTCAATTAAGCTAAAACGACCAAATGAAATAATTCTGCAGTATAAAATTGAATATTAAACCGATATGTGAACAACACAAGAAATTAGAAGTGCCACATTTTTCGATGATCAACAATATTTTTATATTAATTATTAAATACATTTCTTCAGTTCTATAAACTCTGTACCGATACGGATTGTCGAAATTGAAATGCAAAATAAACTGAAGCTAGAAATAATATCTCAAATTAAATTAATCGTCAATTTAATAATGATGCTACGGGCATTTAAAAAAAACTGTGAAGAACTTATTGCGAAAAAAATGTTGCCTCAAGCATCAATTCTCCCGTGTTGCGATTATCCTGAAGTGTCATATGATTAATCGCCGCGATTTTTAATTAGTCTATCGAAACTGTTTGCCTGCTTCGCGGCGGGCGAGTGTTTCTTTTTCCGGCAAACCGTGCCCGCGTGTTTTCGACGAGTATCGGATCGGTCAAATAAATGCGTTTGCAATTCGTCGATGGACTATTGACTCTCACTGATATACGAGCATTATTTTACTTTGCGTGATTGACAATGGAGAGGAGGGAGGAGGAGCAGGGAGAGTTGAAATACCTCTCCATGTACAAAAGTTGATTTTGCGCCACAGAATTTCTACTCCTGGGAAATTGAATTTTTCAGTATTACATGTACGAACGTATTACACGGCAATTGCATATTTTTATATTGTTTCCATCGAATCTTAATTTTCTTTTTGTTTCTTTATTAACGAGCAAGATAAAACTATGCAATGATTCGTGTAGTCGAGCTTAAACTCAGAATGCCGTGATAATTACTGCATTCCGATCGACATTCGATTTCACGTAGATTGACGTGTATTCGATTTAATGACGGGCAAACGCAACACAAAAATCAAACGATATGATTGATTAGCGTTTAAAGTCCACATAAATTCGGCCATTAAAATAAATGCTATGCACTAACACGCTGCCCTGTAATTTCGCTAATAAGAAATGATTAAAAAAAAAAGAGAGAGAGAGGAAAAAAAAGTCGGTCAATCTCCCGTGGATTTGATCACATTTTGACGTATACAACTAAATAATAAAATTTTCATATGTGCACAGTGACAAGAGCAGCGCCATGTATCTCGGTATCTGTGTCATGCATGTTTAAAGAAAGTGAATTAGACGAGTGATTTAGATGTGTGCAAACGCGTAAATTACGCTCGCGTCGCGTTCAAGGAGAAAACATATCGCCGGCCGAGATGCTACGCGATACCAAATTGCCATCGTGCAGCAATAAACTCTTGATGACATACGCGCGCGGTTAAAATTCGCTTTTTATCGGTGATCACGTGTGCGTGCGCGACGCGTTTTATATTTCTCTGCGTCCTATCCTCGCGATGTATGTACTGTATCAACGCGGGCAAATCGCTCGTTAATTCCGCGCGGCCGCGAGACGAGCGTGAACAGCGCGAATTGACGGGATTGGCAAAATTACGAGTGCCAGATCTTGCTCGCAACGCGCGTAACACGCTGTGCGAGCACATAACAACGAATTCACTCCATTTTCATCATGTACGTACATTACACGCGTGCGTTGGCGTGTACAAAATTTACGTTATCGATTGTTCAGACGGAATGGCGGTATAGCATTATGTAACTCGTGTCGAGTTGACGCCCCGATTAGATAGATGAAACAATAAACACGGATCGCGCCGCGAGTAAGCGTGAATTAAATATTAGAGAAACGGAAAACGGCAAGAAAATTAAAAACCACTTCGCGCGAGAATTGAATTTAAAATGCATAATTTTATATATAAAAAATGTTTGTATGTATGTGTGTATGTGTGAAAAATTAAGAAACATCTCGGACAGAAAGGAAGAAAAAAAGAGAATTATATACACGTAAAATTATAAAATTCTCATAGAGAAAGCATTAAAGATTTAAAGCATATACACAGAAAAAAAATTGTTGTGGCAACTATAAGGGGACAACCATACAAATTTTGTTAATAAAATTATAATATATAGTTAAGTAAATTATATTACAGTTAAGTTAATGGTTAAGAGAATTAATAAAAAATAGTTGTAATGTACTATATAATATAGTAATTTCAATTATTTTTTAATTATAGTTCTCTTAACAATTAATTTAGTTGCAATAACTATAGTATAGTTCACTTAACTATATATTATAATTCTATTAACAAATTTTATATGATTGTCTCCTTATAGTTACCACCATTATAATTTTTTCTCTCAGTGTGTATCTTAATATATACTAAACGTTTGTATATAATGATCCTGTATAAAATAATAATTTATATTAAAGAAAAATTATATAAAATTATACAAAAATATTATAACAAAATAATACAAAATATTATTGCATTATATGAACTTCATACTGCATGCATTAATCATAATTTAATAGTGCGAACCGTATTGTGTACAATAAAATCAATAACAAAATGAAAAGACGAAAAATGTGATAACATTTTGAAACACTTCTCTTTAAAAATATTTAAGAACACATAAAAGAGACTTAAAAAAATGCAAATGTGTTTTTAAACGTTCGAAAATCTCTTTATACGAATCCTTTCAAATACGTAGAATCGAAAGTGTGTGCATGCGCATGTGTGTGTATAAAATTGCGCGCGCGCGCGCACACGTGTGTTTTATGTCCAAGAGAATGCTGGTTTAAAAGGTCGAACTTTTCAACGGTTTTTGCGAGCAATTGGCATGTTCTGTGTGCCATTTGCATAGAAATTCGTGCGGGAAATCGGCCGGAGCTTATCGAGCGGTACGAGGATGCGATAGCTCACACGACGTAACGGCGCGCTGCACGGTTCTGCAGTCGAATGATAATTAATATTCGCCAGTGACCTACCAATTAGCGTAATCTCGACTATAGAAGATAAAGAGCGAGAGAGAGAGAGAGAGAGAGAGAGAGAGAGAGAGAGAATGAGGAAAATCACCGGTTCCTGAACACCGAATCTAATCTCGACTCCCGACCATCGATGCAATTACAATGACGTGCTCGATAATTGCCGCTGCCTTCGCACCCTCCAATATTCTAACTGTCTATTTAGATCTCTATCTATCTCTCTCCTTCTCTTTCTCTCTCTCGAACGAGTCCTCCTCTGTCGGCCACGAACTTGATTTTTCCGACACACCGAGTAATTTCCGATTATAATAAAGAAGTTAGTCCTCCTTCTTTCCCTTCCGCGTCCCCATCAGCTTCAACTTTATTACGTTAATTTGAGTAAAGATAAAGCTATTTTCGTGAAACATAGGGAAACAATGTTCATAAACCGCAGATATTAGCTTCCTAAATGTTTAAACATTTTCAAATATTTGATAATATTCACACTCTCAAATTTAATTCTGCGTAGCTCGAAATTCTCATTTAATAAATTAATTTTATTTAAAGGAGGGATAGAATGGAGATAGAATAACTTCCTAAATGTTTAACAGTGTTGCGCTTAGATAACTTAAAATTTATCTAGATAAAGATAAGGTAAATTACATGTAAATGTATCTTAGATAAGATAAAGATGATTTAATTTTAATTTATCTAGATATAAGATAAAAATATATAGTTTTATCTAGATAATTTTCAGATAATATCGTTATTGAGCAAAACAATTTAGGATATGAAATATGTTTATGTTTTTATTTCTAAATTATTATTTTTTAAAAATAAAAGTTTTTCAAATAATTTAATCTAACAATATTTTTTTATTAAATAACAAAAATTTTTCTCATTGAATTTAAATCAATATCCAAAAAAATTAAAGTAAAAAATAGAAGGGATATATAAATATAATTCACATTATGTAATGACTAGCAAAATTTCTTGTAAGTTTTTGAGTTTTATAGTTTTAGGACAATTTTTATATTCCATTTCTGTTGATCTGAATTGTGTTTCGATATATAGTGCCAGTAATAAAAATCTATAGTTCACATTATGTATTTATAGATTTTCACTACTGACAATGAATTTCAGAAAGCAACTCCTGAAAAAATCTGTTAGAATAAATGGTAACTTGGAGGCTGAGACTAAAGACAATATTTTATATCGTTGTTATTCGCATTATCTTAGATGATTTAAAAAAGATAACATTTCTTTTATCTAAGATGAAGATAATATACATTATAATAATCTAGATAAAGATAAGATAAAATTATTTCTTTATCTAGATAATTTTATATAGATAACGGAAAACACTGATGTTCAAACATTTTCGAATATTTGATGATATTCACAATTACACACTTAAATCACAATTAATTCTACGAATAATTCATAATTTAATTTAATTTAAAGGAGGGATATAGAACAGAGAAATGTATATATGTATATTACTTGTAATTGTGAATTTAATTTCATTCCGTGAACACGGCACTTGATATTTATAATTTTTCTCAAGAAAAGGGAGAGAACCGAGTGCAAGAAGTATCTTATATTTTCTAAAAGCCACATCCATTCGAGCGAATCTAAACGACGGCGCATCAACGTTGCGAGTGCAACGACGAGAAGTTACGATGCTCGAAAATCGAATACGACCCAGACACGGCGATAGATCTAGACTTGGCGCCAGTTAAAAGATAAACGGACGGGAAACAGCGCAGCGATAACGATTTTACTTGCGAGGAAGAAGATTACGACGTAGACGAATATGACACGGCAATGTCGTTCAAGAATGCATCTTCATCAAGCCTCGACGCAGTCTTCTTCCAGGTTCCCACCGGAAGGGATGTTTTCGTCCGACTCCCATGCAACGCCGGAATTTATTGCCACGAATGCGCGCGAGGTATATTGCGCGTGTAATAAAAATGAAGGAAAGCAGCCATCTCTCTTCATGGCGTTATATAAGCTCGCTACGAGCTGGCTGACGTAAAAATCCCGGCGGAACCGGAAGTACTTTTATTCAGCGTGGCTCAAAAACGTTTTCGGACGAATGTTTCCCGTCTTCCCGAACGCGAACGTGTTAATGAACTTAGAATTAGTTATTGTCAAAATTCTGCGCCTTCGTGGATTCTAAATTGCAGCATCAGCATTATCATTTTTGAATACTGTAATATAACTACTTTGTATCCGAAAGAGAAATAAACAATACTAAGAATGTGATGGATGAAACCGGAAGTAATTGGTATAAATGAAGACTAGCGTATCTCTCAAACTATCACAGACTGCATGAACGCTAGATACATTAATTTCCGTTCCAACGGGCATTCCGGACATTTTCTCCAAGAAAAATTTCTGCATCAAAAACTAATTAAAGCACGGCTTAAAAAAATTCGATGAGCTCGTCAAAAATAACGAAATAAAAATAACTCGAAAAAAGTAAAAGGGAAAAAAAGATGAACGAAATCGCTTTCGATTTTTATCGAATCGGACAATTTGTTATGTTAACAATGCAATGCACAATGAAATATGTTTCGCATGTATATGTATAATACGTCCTTTAATTTAATATATTTGTAGGTCGGAGGATTGAAAGGAATTCGCGGGAAAGGACGGATCGCTCTCCTTTTTTTCTTGCCTTCGTGGATTGAAAAATTGGAGAGAGCTTTGCGGGCAACGTGCTTCGGTGGAACGCGCGAGATTACGCGAACGTAAAGGAGAAAAGTGTATTTTGGTCCGTCCTTCATTATCCCTGACAAAGGCACTTTCGTGCGTTCCACCGGGAAGTGGTTTTACCACATTGATTCACCAGCCCCTTAGTTTTCCTTCCTGGAATCTCTCGCGGGAAATACAGGATGGACCGGAAAAATCTGCGGATTGCGGCTCGGTGGTTTATAAGGACTTACGAGATTAAATTTTGAAATGCCGCTGGTCAAACCGATTATATTGCAACGAGTACGAATACGATCCGATTCTCTCCAACCTTCATGCATTTATGAGAGCGAAACAAGAAAAATGCGCGAGTGCAGTCGAAAACTATTAATGGAAAAAGAAACTTTGGATCGTCGAACGTTGAAAATTAATAAGTTAGTGATAATAATAATTTTATTACATCTGAATGTGATAATGTTTAAACGTACTTTTATTATATTTAAGAAACGTCAACTCATAATTGTGATTGCTTGAAGTCTCTGTTATGTTTATTTAATGGACAGTTATTTACTTAAAATTTTCATGAATTTTTATAAATCATTGTTACACAAAAAAAATTAATATCAAATCAACAATTCATTGTTTCATGTATATAAGCAAGAATATAAAATCTCCTTGGAAGTATTTATAATCTCAAAGAGACATAAAGAAATTTTGTTTCTTCATGTAAGCAAATTTATGTCTGATCAAGATTATCAAATTCTTCCAAGAAGATTTTATATTCTTGCTTATATATGAAACAATGAATTCTTGATTTAATAGTAATTTTTTTCTGTGTATAGATGGTTGCAACTGTGACCATCCTAATTTTGTATCTCGTTAAATTAATTTAATTTTTCAAATTTTTATTATACAAATTTACGTAAATTTTATTCGTATTTACAATAATTTGTATTTAAATTTACAATGGTTATAAGACTGCCATAGGTTCCCGATCGATATAATCCGATGCGCAATCAACGGAATTGTTGAGCAACGCTCGCTTCAAACGAGAAACGAAGGAATATCCCAAAGAGCAGAGATGAAAATGGAGATGGGAGCCTCGGGCCATCCAGATCGATAGATCATATATCCCTTCCGTCAAATAGAGCAATCAGAAGGAAGAGAGAAAGGGAGCGAGAATGAAAAAAGAGCGAGAATTGTTGCGGTTTGCGGAGGTTTGTTTGTGCCACGAGAAAACTGTTGTAGATCGGGCCAGTGATTTATGGAGCTTTGATGAAGCGGTGAAAATATTTGTTTTCGTGATTTCGTCGATATTCCTCTCGTAAATCGATTCCGCAAAATCGCACGGGTTTAACTCCTTGGGGACACACAATTGCGAATACGAATGCGATCTTACCGAAAAATATTCTCTCGGAAATAGAAATTTTTTCTCGAAAATAACCACCGTTCGACTACGCCGTTGATCATTATCGCGTGATAATTCATTTGCATCGTACTTTCGTAACGTGCACGCACTCAAAATTCAGCCGCTTTCCTATTTATTTTTGTTAGCTACGGGAGTTTGTTTGTTAACAATTTTCCATATAGCAATGTTATCCCATTGACATTTCCTGTTTCCTATTTCATATCATATTTCCAATTTTATTTTATAAAAAACAATATTTTGTCCATATATATATCGTAATCGCAGAAACGTGCGGAATAAATATTTTTGTCTATAGGATTTAACTTCTGCTCTCTGAATAAAAAAATTATTGAAAATTGTACCTCGAATTAATTTGTAAACTTTATGAATTAAATTCTCTTTTTTTCGCCCGGCGGTGTGCCTAGCTGTTCCGAACAGCTTGAACAATACGGAATTATCTCCGGAATTATATCAAACTTTGATTTAAGATCAGAGCATCCAAACTTATCTGACAACAAAACAGCCCCATAATAGGCTTAACAAACAGATCCAATTTATGGCGAGCAAAGGAGATATATTGCAGCGAGAAAACAGCTGCGCGAGGAGCATACCAACTAGCAGGGAAGAGGCGTAAATTCTCGCGAGGGAGTGTTAGAGTCGACCGAGAGTTGAACACCTAAGGGAGCTTAAGTCTCTCTTGTATAAACAAGCTAGACGCTACTGACGCAATTACATGCCCAACGTATTTTTATTTGCCTATGTAATACATTCTCGTATACTGTTACACACATTTTCAATAGACTTTAAAAAATCGAGTTCGGTCATGATTATAATTAAATAGATAAGACAAATCATATATATATGACTGAAAAACATCTCGCAATTTAATTTTATTACTTAATTCATAGAACTGCAGCGTCTAAATTTATTGCACTTTTGTCTCCGTTTTCTGTCTACACTAAGAGAAAAAATTGTAGTGATGGCAACTATAAGGGGACGATCATACAAATTTTGTTAATATAATTATAATATATAGTTAAGTGAACTATATTATAGTTATTGCAACTAACAAGTAAACATTCCTAAGTGTGAATTTCTGATTTTAATGAAACTTTGTATACATATAGGTTACATAAATAGATGAATTTAGAAAATATTAGTCGCTGCTCAAAAACGGTTTTAAGGGGTAAAAGCACCCTCTTATGTAAAGCAATTTTTAGCTTTTTTTGTTATCTCAAAAATTATTCAAGACATCAAAAAATGTTTTATACAAAAGTTTTACCATAAAATTACCTCTATTCATTCCCGTCAATAATACTTTTTTAAAAATAATTATTAAAAAATTTTTTTTTCAAAAATTATTTTTAAAAAATATTATTGCCGGAAATCAATAGAGGTAATTTTATGATAAAACTTTTGTATAAAACATTTTTTGATATTTTGAATAATTTTTGAGATATAACAAAAAAAGCTGAAAATTGCTTTATATATAAGAGGGGTGTTTTTACCCTTTAAAACCGTTTTTGGGCAGCAACTAATATTTTCTAAATTCATCTATTTATGTAACCTATATGTATACAAAGTTTCATTAAAATCAGAAATTCACACTTAGGAATGTTTCCTTGTAAGTTTATCATTAAAAAAACTATTACATTATATAGTATACTACAACTATTTTTTATTAGTTCTCTTAACCATTAACTTGATTGCAATAACTACAATATAGTTCACTTAACTATATATTAAATATAATTATATTAACAAAATTTGTATAGTTGTTATAGTTGCCACTACTACAATTTTTTCTCTCAGTGTATTTTCAAATTTTATTAAAAATTTTTTCTACCAGTCTTTTAAGAAGTTTTAATAAAATGGAGAAAAGAGATGGTCGAGATAAAGAGTTAAACACGGCCTTGTGAAGGACGAGAGATGCGCACAGCCGAGTCCATCGACGTGATGTACGCCGACGACACGCACACCCCTCGCCCATAAACTACCGGGTCGAGAACTATCGAAATTCCACCCGCGAAACCCCGTACCAACAACCTTTGCCCTCATGCCCGGAATAAACCATTGCCGTACCATGGTTAGAAACCGTTTCTCGATTTTGATTTCCGCGTCGCAAACTTTGTATTTCGCGCTTAGAACGAATGTTTCCTGCGACTTTATAGTCTGTAACACAGCCCCTTTCATTCCCTTCCCTCTTTTCAAGCATGCGGTTCTCGCTTCAGGAAAATTCGAGAGTTTCCATTCAGAAACGCGAGTGCGACTTTTTGCAACCTAAAAATCAAAAGCACGAGTCGCAAACATTTTAGATAAATTTAAATCGCGATTTGAAGAAATTTTATACAGATCTTTAATGTATTTAAAAATTAACAGAAAAATGCACATAAACTGCAATAAATGTTAAATACTAAATTAAATTTAAATGCTTTAATTTCAAAAGGGGGAAAAGAGAAATCCACATGAATTTCTACAATTGCTAAATAAATTAAATCTAATTTATTTTCCAAGGAAAAAGATCCGCCAAATATTTTTCCTAAATAAAAAAGAAAACCGAGAGATCAATAATTGCAGGCGAAATTCCCTCGTTCGTTTTTACAGTGCAGTAAAGTTCTGGTCGGATTGTTGTTGCAACAGCTGGAGTAGGAGAAATTATCTCGTGTTCAACAACAATCGTTCGGGTTTTCCGCTTTCGGGCGCCTATTGCCTGCACACGGATATCGTCTCAAAGTTTGCAGATTTCCGACTAACTTCTTTCCGCCTACGCTGCAACTCGTGCCTCGTTCTCTTTTTTACCTCGGGATTAGAGGGCGATATTAAGAAGAATCCACCGTGGAAAGTCGCGAGAGTTCGCAACGAACATAAATTACTGCGCCCGGTCGCATCAGGATAAAGAGACGCGATATGTGGGAAATAAAAGAGAGGGGTGTTTGAGCTAATCAAACAAGATAGTATCGATAAGTATAATTGGCCGATCGAAAAGAAACACCCTCGCGTCTCGCCGACATTGCGTTATTTATTAGCGCGAGCTTTTATTACCAGTTGCACTTACGAAATTAAACTGCGAGCGATGTTTCAACAAAATACGACTCTCTCTTTCCCTCTCATCTTTCTGTCTCTTTCTTTTTAATATTAGAGAGAAATGGTGTATTAACGTAATTTAGTCACGCTCTTTCTTTTGTTTTTGAGCAGAGTAACGAGATAAGTGTTATCGCCGGGCATTAATTAAATCTAACAATTTCTATCTCGCACAAAACAAATAACAGTTTTCTAACTTTTTATGGAGTGTTAAATACCCTTTCATAAATTAAATTTATTAAATATTAAATTTCCCATTTTTGCGCCTCTCATTTTACGAATGTAAATTTAAGTTCTTGATTTTTTTTTAACGAATTTCAGTAACATACATTTCAGCAAACATACGTTTCACCGCCGTGTGATTAAAACGAGTTTTTTTTATGGAGTCAAAATTACAGTGTCTTATGTTTCTGCGGCACTAAAAATAGGAATTTCCGCATGAATGTTACGAGAGATGGGCTAACGAAGCAGTTTTGCCAGGACGGTAACGCGGAAGGGAACGATAATTGAAGGATCCAAATGATACTTTGATGACCGCATCCCTCTCACGAGGTTTCCTCTTGTGGGAGTTTTTTTGTTGAAATTACGCTTCTTCAACGCGCACCCCCGCGGAAGCGTATTTGTCTTTCTTCCTCCAACGATGGTAATAACGTGAGAGAGAGAGAGAGAGAATGAGAAGAGAAAGAGAAAACAGAATGAGGTTTATTGCGCGCTCTGGAAACAATCCTTTCGCAGAGCATAAAAACCAAACGATATAGGAATGCAGAATATAATAATAAAAGGAAAAAATACTGAAATGGAATACATGAGGGGTCCTTAATGTTCACTTGTCATTAAAAAAAAACAAGATAACAAGTATAATTGTGTAAAATAAAAAAATAACATAATTGTAAAAATAAAAAAAAGTATATGTGAAAGTAAGTAAAAATAAAAGTAATTAAAGTAATTAAAACTAAGGGAAACGAGATTTTATGCAATACAATTAAAATGTTTGTTATGCATAAATATTTTTCATTAATATTTAAAATTTTATTTAAAAGTAATTCTCGTTATTGTTAAATTGTAAAAGCAGGTATTAATAAACGATAAATACACAATTGAGCGCAACGGCAAGCAAGTAAATTCGGTAAAATCACAGCGTCGAAGAGAGAAAATGCGCAAACAATTTTCTCTCCGTAACAACCTTTTCCCACCCTTCTCCGCACAATTTCTTGTAAAAATTCTCTCAAAACACGCGCGATCTCATTATTATACGATCGACGAAGGACCGAGACAAAAGGCTAGAATTACGAATCGTTTATGTGCTAATTGCGGACGCATTTTTCTTCACGTGGAAGAAAAAAGGGGGAAAGGAGAAGGAGGGAGAACAGATGTACTTTTCGGGGAAACAGGCGGTTCGTGTTTCGATGTAATCCGATGGAAAAGGATGAAACTCGAGGGTAATGGGGAGGAACTACTTGTCCTCGAAGACGACGGTAGGACGAAACAACGGAGTGTCGGAAGCATTCACTCTGGTTCAGAGCGAGAAAGAAAGGATAATACAAAGTCGACGCGATGCTACGACGAGCGAAGAGCGAAGAGAAGAATTCAGTCGCGAGTTTCACGCGCGACGGGAATGCAAGCAGATGTAAACGGAGGATTCCGTGAAAACGCGGCTCTGCGACATTTCATTCGAGAAAGTGTATCGAAAAGTCCTTTAGACAAATGTTGCGATTGATGGATTTTATAGAAAAATTCGTACAAGTACAAAATAAATAATATAATTATTAAATTTTGATAATAAATAAAGAATTTTATATGTATATAAAAAGATTTTAAGAATAGATATATTTCTAAATCTTTTGCCGTTTTTATATTACTTATATAAAATATATTTCTATGTAATTCTAAGATTACAATTGTAATAATATAATTAATACTTTTGTTTTCTTTTACTTTTTTTTAAATATTAGTCTTAGGAAAAAAATTGATAGAGATAATTATTGCGATTGTTCTATCAATGCAAAATTCTTTTTTTATTTGATTTTTTTAATAAATCTCGTTAAAACTATTTCGATATTCTTCTTCGTTAATGTACATTTTTCACGTGGCGAAAAAGCATTTCTGCTTATCGTCAATCGCGCAAACACGATGAGAGAAGTCGTAGCTTTGTTTACTCTCGTCGCGGCAGCTACGTTTGCAGAATAAAAAATGCAGGGCAGAAAGGTGCAGTGACGGTAGTACTGCCGCAGAAAACATTGCAATTTTAATAACAATAGTTATTTCCGATTTCTCTCAATTTTGCAAGAGCCTTCCATATCGACTACAATTCGACCGTGCTTCGAATGCTGCCTGCTAGAGCTGTACAATTCTATGTCTGTTACATACATTAAAATTTCAGTTTTTCGTATGCTGTCTATGCCAGCTGCTTCCATTATTCATTACCGAAAGATATGCGAAAAATATAGCAATTTCTATCATGTCATTTATCATTGATGATTTCAATTTTAAAATAAGCGACTGTTTCATTGCTCGCGAGATATTAGTTTCAAATTAAATCGCTCTCGCGAACGAGGCCGCTTCCAGATTCGTTGAACGTGATAAACTTTCGGTATTCATGACACGCGGTTCGCGCTGCGATTGGTCATATTCCGATCGGACATATTTGAAAACTGACGGTGACGCGCCTGTCAGGCACTACTGTCGCACGAAGCGACAACAAGAACTTCGTTCAAGCGAGCGCGACTCACATCAGCTGTGCGTACGCGGTACTACGCGCGTAGTAGGTGCGACCTATCCCACACACCCCCTCTCCTCCACCTCTATTTGGCGCGCAACGCCTCATTCATAAATCGAACGTGCGCGCGTAATTTTGCGGATGCGACTTCTAGCGAAAAAACGACGTATGACGCGATTGGGACCAGCTCGCGGATGCGATTGTCAAAATCTCAGTATACAAAATTTTAAGAAGGTTATCATAATCATCCTCGAATGGAGCGAATTAATTTAATGAAGGAAAAACGTATTTTGTATACGCTGAGAAAAAAATTGTAGTGGTGGCAACTATAAGGGGACAACCATACAAATTTTGTTAATAAAATTNTAAGAGGACAACCATACAAATTTTGTTAATAGAATTATAATATATAGTTAAGTGAACTATATTATAGTTATTGCAACTAAGTTAATAGTTAAGAGAATTAATAAAAAATAGTTGTAATATACTATATAATATAGTAATTACAGCTATCTTTTTTTAATAATTCTCTTAACCATTAACTTAGTTGCAATAACTATAATATAGTTCATTTAATTATATATTATAATTCTGTTAACAAAATTTGTATGGTTGTCCCCTTATAGTTACTAATAAAAAATAATTGTAATATACTATATAATATAGTAATTACAGCTATCTTTTTTTTATTAATTCTCTTAACCATTAACTTGGTTGCAATAACTATAATATAGTTCACTTAACTATATATTATAATTCTATTAACAAAATTTGTATGGTTGTCCTCTTACAGTTGCCATCACTTCAATTTTTTCTCTCAGTGTAGACACGTAAAATATTTCACATCCTACAATCACATTCAATAATAAATACGAAAAGACATGTAGTGAAAATCGTCGAATTTCTCCTAGAATCTCCTGGTACCAGCAATGGAACTGCGATACGTACATAACTTATTTTACTTGTATTACAAATGCATTTCCGCGAAATCTTTTTCGCCACAAGAAATGCTTATATGTGTATATGAGAAGGGCTTTGTACGCAAGCAATTTCAGAATCGTAACTGGAGCGTGGAGGAAAACTGAGCATGTCGGATTAGAAGTTACTACAATGTGGAGGGCAGAACCTTTCTTCGCACCTTGGCAACTCTCTCGAGTTGCAAAGTCCACCTATAGTTTCCGCCTTGCCTTTGTTCGCCGAGAATAGGAAACACTTTCCGTTTATAATTCTAGAAGGCAGGCAGTCGCGATCCTTCGCGTAATGACTGTAACGCGAAACGCTGTTGTTGATTCTGCAACAGGATATTTCCTCTCTTCCCTCGTTTATTTCTCCGACGCAAAACCGCGTAATTTTTGTTGTGTTGCGCGCAGTTCAAATATCAATGCCGTAAACAATCGGGAAACGGGAAAGCGCGCGAGGTGCAAACGGGTTTTCGGCCAAAAATAAAATGCTCAGACGCAGGAGATCGACATGCACGCAATCGCGTTCCATTTCAGGATTCCTTTCGCATAGCTCGCAGTTCCCATGTCCCCGGTATATCTTTCTGAATTCACCTGCGCAAGCACCGACGCGACGTCGTAAATATTTCACGTGACGCAAGTATCGCGTATTTTATTACCCCATTCATATCACAAAAGTTACACCAACCAATTTTTATTCCCGTGCGGAACCATTGCGCACTTTATGGCTGCAAAAATGAGCGATCCGCCGGGAAACCAGTCCGCTTTTGCTGCTTCACGGGTGTGATTTCAAAAGAGATTGTATCCACTTCCGGAGAACTATATGAATAAAATGAACTCGCCTTTCTTCTGTACAAAAGCCAAAATAATCCATCTTTTGCGTATTGTAGAGATTTTATCATTTTTCCGAGACTAATGCATATCTAATAAAAATTTTAATAATAAATCTAATAATTCATATTAAAGATTCCATTAAAATCAGATATATTTTTTTCTAATCTAATAATTAATTTTTTAGTAACTTTTATAGAAATTGAAAAAATTCTGTGACTTACAATTAAACATTACAATTTTTATTTATCAAATGATATTTGTCAAGCGTGTCTCTGTCCTAATTTTTATTTAATTAAATTTATAATTTACAAGTTAATTTAACGAATTTATATCTTTTTGGATATTTTATGGCTATTTATACATTTGAAATTAGTTAAAATCAATGTTTTCTTTTCTCGCTCTGTTGCCTCATTCTTTAGTTCGAGAACTGCTTGTTCGTAATATCGCGCCTTTTTCCACCACCATGACACGCGGTGCTTCGACATGTCGGTCGTAGCAGCGGCGGTGGCAGCAACCAATTGTGTCAGTGCGAGACGAAGACGACGCGTATCGAGACTGTCTCGCTTTAGTGCCGTCGTCAGTCCGTGTTCATGACTCATGACTCGGATCGTGCAACATCGTGGAAGCGAGATTGTGCGTCTCACGATCCCCGAAATGGCGATGAGTTGCTTCATCTGCGAACAACGTTCCGAAGACGCGCAGGAGATACCATCTGACGTGTAAGATTTAAGTACAGCGCATGTGTGTGCGCGCGCGCACACACGTTTACGTGTATGTGTGATATACACCGTGTGTATGTGACGTGTGTGTGTGTGTGTGTGTGTGTTTTCGATACGCGCCTGCGTAATAACGTACCTTGATAGGTATCATCTACTAAGGTACTCGATGTCCAGATGAATCAATAATAATATATAAATTTCGTAATAATAATATTTGATTTTTTGTCAGATCCTACGATATGGTATGAATTTAAGAGGGTAAACAATACATTAGAGAAATGAATGGAAAAAGAAAAAGAAAAAGAAAAAAAAGGAAGAGTATCAACGATGATTGTGACTGGAATTACCAGAGATGGCGCAGTAGTTTTCCCAATAACGTTTAAGACCGTAAACTGTTGGGTCTTCAGGGCAACTTCGAACAAACTTTGATTAATTTAAACAGCGATTAATTTACCAATATCTTTGTTAACATAATTAGAATAATTTATCAATATCTACTTTGTTAACATAATTAGAGTAATAATTTTTTTCTTAATACATAAAAAGAAAGATTTTCAATTAGAAATGATAAATTTTAGAAATTTTACTGCAAACGATTCTCTAATAATTTAATTACTGATTAAATTAATCAGAATTTGATCTAAGTCACCCTTAAACAAATAAAAAAATAAAATTTTCATTAAAAAAAAACTTATTGTTGTTCATAAAACCCATTTCTTTTTTCTCTTTTTTTTAAATAAAAAAACTACTTAGATAGTACAAATAGTACAAATTTCTATCATCACAACTCTCCGATCTTCAGATCTCTTGAGAACGAGGACTACTTGAAGAAGTGGTTGGATGCGATTGGCGAGGCTGACGGAGACACGCTCGCACAATTGTCATTGTGCTCGCATCATTTCTCACAAGCTTGCTCCGCAGGCTTGATTCTAGTGGACAATGCCGTTCCGACTTTGAAACTGGCGCCAACTTTCTCCGACCCGATCACAAGAGCCGCAGAGATGGATCGATCGTCACCGCAGAGAGAACCGAAAACCGAACGATCACCTTCGCCACTATTACGTTCGCTGCCATCGTCGATCAAGCGGCCGATCATCACAAAGTAAGAAAGTAATTAGTAAAAATAATTGTTCGTCAAAGATGAAGTGGCAATCGATTGAACAAATAGTTTCCAAGAATTTTCTCACGTTTAAAATATACGTGACTCCTGAATTTATATTTCAATTAGAGCTTATCAGAAAAAACGCGCGAAAAAACTTGCGCAATCGTAATTCGTGTTTAATTTCCTTTAAAAGAAATTGAATAAACGATCTGATGCCTGCTCTCTCTCTGACGCCGATCGTAATCGTCCTAATGTAGCTTTGACATTTCCCGATATCGTGGAACGCGACAAACGCGTTGCTCTCTTTTTCAAGGGGACGGCGAATTCACATGCTGCCGGAGGAGGAGATGAAGGAAATACAGCCGATCAAGTACGTGCGCTACCTCAAGAGCGTCAACTGGGACGAGATTTCGAAAGTACCGGCGGAGGCGAAAATCGTCTGGGAGGTAGCGATGGAGGAGCTGAAGGAGAACAACGATAAGATAAAGCATTTACAGGCGCAAGTTCGCCAACTTAGTGTGACCGTACAAAAACTTAAGAACGTATTAAAAAGAAAAAGAAGAGTGAATGCCTTTCATTAAGTTTTTATAAGCATATTTACATTTGTAAGTTTAGCGAAAAAATATTTTTTTAATGTAACTACTCTTAAGCTTTCTAGACGATTGTTATGTGAAATTAATAAAAATAATAAAATATCGAGGGGGTAATCACTATTGAATTCTGGTGTACAACCTATTAGAAGTCCATTAAATTCCCTCAAGCCCATTGAATTCCTTGAAGTCCGAGTATAATCTGATGAATTACATGTGTTATACTATGAATTTTTGGCTTTTATAACAAATTTTTGGTTGAAATCAGTTAATTAGTTACTAAAGAGAGATTTTTGATAACCTTTCTTAAGGGAGATCTCTTAGCAATCGTAATGAATTCCAATGAATTCTGACGAAAGTCCGATGAAGTCCATTGAAGTCCGCAATCCAGTGTACACCTATTTTCTGAGTAATTACCCCCTCGTAAAATATTTTACAATTTTTAATAATATGATTTTAATTAATTTTTTCTTATGACGTTAAAAATGTTGAAACTTTATCGACGCACTGGGAGAAAAAATGGTTGCGATTATTCACATAATTATGATTGTATTTACTATATAGAAAGTTTATTTTATTTTTACCATCCATATTTTGATATTTTACTAATATCAATATTTGATATTAGTAATTTCAAATGAATATTATTTCAATAATTCAAATAATATTCATTTCAATAATTTCCAAATCAATATTTGAAATTATCATAATTTACAATAAAATTTTGTCATGTTCGTAAGATTATAAACATAAAGTTATTATTATTAACATTATAGTGGTAATAACTATATAAAAATGGAGCTCTTAATCATATAATTATTTTACCATGCAATTACAGGCACAAATATCAAAGACTTTTTTTTAATGTAATAAACGTTTTAAATTCACAAGCACAATCTCTATAAGCCGCTTTAGTGTTTATAAAATATTACGACATTTTCTATTCTCGGGCATCTAATTCTCGGACTTATTCACGATCTATTTATTCGCGAATAAATAGCAAAACAGGACTACCAAACGGTAGCGGAAGTACCGCAATTACGTCGCGAATAAGATCTCCCTTTCTCTATTATGGCGAACGAGACTAAGCTGATTCCCGCTGTCGCGCTATTTGCATTCGACAATGCGACTGTACGAGCGGAGAAACGCGCCGCAGCAAAAGCAAATGCATTCGTCGATGGCGGATCCTTTCACAGAAGACAAATGCGAGCCCTCGTTCGCATTCACGCTCACTCCTCCCCGTGACAGTGGTACATAGCGCGCGCGTAATACGTTTACCACCGACAGCAATCGGATGTATGGGACGAAACGGGGTAAACTAGAAATGGGAGGTCGCCGCGATGAAAAACGAAGAACAAATGCAGTGAGACGGTTGTACAAGAGACGAAAGCTGCGGTGGAGTTGCTTCATTTGGTATATGGAGTATTTTCATATACGGACAAAGCTATTTGATTAGAAATGTAATACTGATGTAGTAAAAATGAGAATGATAATAATTTGTGCTGGGCTGTTGTTAAATGTGTGTGATAGGTTCTGAAGATGAAAATAATCTATATAGATTAATATTATATTAACTTTCAGCTGACACACTATATTCGATTTGATATCTTGGCACACATAGTTGTACATCACTTGACCATTTTCAATCGTATATATCTCGATACGTAATGCATAGAATTTGAACAATTTCTTTTTAATCGATACGCCAAAAGGTCAAGAAGAAGACTAAATAAGTTGGATATATTCGAAATATTCAGAAGAGAAGGAGCGAGCGATTTATGAATATCAAGAATTTTTGTAAACAGCCCGGGTGTACGACACCCAGTGTGTCAGCTGAGGATTAATATAATATTAATATTATTATATTAATGTAATATTAAACTTAATATAATACTAAGTATTATTTTAAATTAAAGTTAAGATTTAATTAGACTCAAGTTACACTCAGAAAAAAAATGTAGTGGTGGCAACTGTAAGGGGACAACCATACAAATTTTGTTAATATAATTAATATATAATTAAGTGGACTATATTATAATATAATTATTGCAACTAAGTTTACGGTTAAGAAAACTATATTAAAAAATAGTTGTAATTACTACATTATATAGTATATTACAACTATTTTTTATTAGTTCTCTTAACCATTAACTTAGTTGCAATAACTACAGTATAGTTCACTTAACTATATATTATAATTATATTAACAAAATTTGTATGGTTGTCCCCTTATAGTTGCCACCACTACAATTTTTTCTCTCAATGTAGATTATACACTTTTTAAATTAAAATACTATTTATAACTTTATGCGTAGACAGCTTTAATAATTTATCTCAGTATCATTTTACGCTAAAAAGCAATTTTGAAGGATCGATTAATGAAACTTTTGTGTTTCTGATACTGAGTAAATGTTTTTCAAACGTTGAGAGTAAAAATCGTCTTTCCGCCACGTTAACTCCGCTCTTATACAGAATTTCTCGGATGCAGCGCAGCACGAAACAAGCGAGCGTGCGTGGGAAGATCAAGGCGGAAAGGATAACGCTGATAGACAGACGGAAAACGAGAATAGAGGCGCGCGGAGGTAGAGAGGGCACAAGTGGAGAGCGGGAGGATCGCGGGAGGATCGAAATGCATTCGCGTGAACCCC
>QKQZ01007903.1:0-12089 GCA_003595255.1 Solenopsis fugax | reverse complement strand
ACCACGTATGACCTTAACCCTCACGTCAATTACGACAAATTACGTTTCATCTTACGGCACACATATACACGTAGCCGATTGCGAGGTCTTTCCCCTAATTACCGTAATACATTTTCACACGATCGGTATGAAAGAGAGGGTCGTCTCGAGAAATCTCCACGCTCCTGGACCGATTATAAGAGAGCGAAGATGGGGTTGGAAAAATTTAGGGACGAAGTACTTCCTGTTTACGCTTCTTACGTTATTCAAGCAATTTATAATTATTTCGTATATATATATTTTTACTTTTTTCTTTTAGAGATAATTTATTAGAAAGTTAAATTGTATACGGAAATCATATTGAAAAAACTTAAAATTCAAAGATGAAAATATAACCAGTTTTAAAATTTCTCAAGTTTTATGTTAAACGCAAGGATTAACAAGAATTGAATCATGAATCATTTTTCATTTTTTTTCACAGAGGTCGATAAAATAATTGATAATACTTATTTAAAATAAAAATATAAACTAGATTCCAGAAACTTATTTAAAATGTAAAATAAGAAATATGTAGGTCACAAGAAGTTGTTTAAAATAATAAATATTAAATAACTATTTTATTTTAAATACATGTTTTAAATAATGTTATTTTATGGCCGACCTCTGTTTACAATAACATCGTTTTTCGTTTTTTTATTTCAATAAAGAAAATCAAAGTCACATTAGTATAAACTGAAACTTAATCAACATTGCAGCAATAAAAACTTATTTAAAATATTACTTATTTAGAATTAAATAATTTTTTCTTTTTTTTATTTAAAATAAGAAATAGGTTATAAGTTATTTAAAATAATAAATACTAAATAATTATTTTATTTTAAATAATATTATTTTAGATGCGATCGATCTCTTTTTATCTCGTTTTAAATCTGATCGATATCAAACAATTACAATTTTATAATTTTTTTATAACATCTGATTTTTAACATAGCCTTTTATGTTATTTATCTTCTATCTTTTATAATTGATTTCGTACATAATATTTACTTTTACTAATAATAATTAATCTTGAAATTTTAACTTATTTTTTGCGGTTATATTTTATCTTGCGGTTATTTATTTTTTGCGGTTGTTTTCGTTTACCATGATGAAAGAAGGTGAAGTCGAAACGTCTCTTTATATCACTGTTTTGAATAAAATTATTCTACCTTTTCAACTTTATTTCTTACTCATTTAGAGTTTTTATTCCATTTGTTGAAGCATACACGAGCCTTGTTTTAATGTTTAT
Organism: Solenopsis fugax; assembly: GCA_003595255.1. Taxonomy (NCBI): domain Eukaryota; kingdom Metazoa; phylum Arthropoda; class Insecta; order Hymenoptera; family Formicidae; genus Solenopsis; species Solenopsis fugax. Next base: position 10,822 of record QKQZ01007903.1, on the reverse strand, counting down.
TTAAAAACAAGGATTTATTTTTACATTAAAAATAAAGATTTATTTTTATATTGAAAAAAATACAAGATTTATGTTGAAAAAATTTGTCGTTTAAATTTATTTTTGTTGAAATTTAAAATTTAAAAATAGCTTTTTTTAAAATATAAACTCAAATTTATTGGAATATTCGTTATAACAACAGTCAATAAATGATAGACATATAATACATCTTTATCCGTAATTCCGTACGATACATTGTTACGTGATATTTAATACATTTAACACAGAAATACATGTCAATAGAACAATTATGAACGCAGCGAGGTCTTTTGTACACGCGGGCTCGCTTCCCTGTCATACTTTATTTATTTCCTAACAATGATGATGAAGCGGCTTTAGGCGCCGCGTGACGAAACGACACAATGCCCGGTTACTATTTCTGAATACCTGTGGGAGGTGCCACTTGTACACGCGTCGTGCATGCGAAAATGCAGGAACCGTCGTAGTCACATGCGATTATTATCGAGTGACAATAACGACGTGTGTGTCCGCCACATATTTTGTCAACGAGCCATTTAATTGCTATTGAGCTCAATACAAATTCCACCTATCTATAATTCCCGATGGGATTTTACGTGTAATCTTGCACGTATAATGTAATAAATTAATATTAGATGTTAAACAGCAGTTTTCTAAATTCTCGTTTTACGAGATAACATATCGTAATCGGAGACAGAAATATAGAAAAGCATTGCGATCCGTAAAACATAGCAGCTCTACATAAATAAACGATTACTGTTAAAATAGTTAAAGTTAAATAATTTAGATGTAAAACGGAATTGTCACTCGACAAAAAATTATCAAACAATCGGTTACTTATTTAAAGAAAATTAAACATTCATAAAAACATTCATAACCCACACCTGCGCTCAATGATCTTACAATCTACGATCCATCTGAAATTCACACATAATGTCAGTAATAATTACGTTGTTTCCTTCTGCTTGTTATCGATCATTTCGTCACTGTGCATTTCGTAATTCGACGGCGTAGGAAGAAGCTAATTTTGCGGTCATTACAATTTTCTTAAATGTTAAAATGTTGAAAGATATAAGAAAATTGGAATTTTCTGTATCTCGTGCGATTAAACTCGCGTCAGAAAAAAAGACAAACTGAATAATTCTGTCATTGTAACGCGTATTATTCGACGTGCATTAATTTCCATTAATAACGTTCACTCCATTGTTGAAAATTCTTCAATAAAAAAAAGATTATTAAAAATTTCGTACTGTGTAGAGATTAACTTGCTAATAAAGATTACTGTTCGATATCCGGATATACGATGCATAGTGGAACAAAACGAGGTATTCGCGGAATAAAGTCTATAACTTTTGATATAGTAAATACTACAATTATTTTATAACAACAAGATTGATAACTAAGTTTAATAACAACAAAGTAATTTTTCAAACATTAATTAATAAAAAAAATTACATGTTATATTAAAAATAACAAGTTTAATAATAATATAATATAGTATAGTATTATTGCAAAACATTGCAACTATTAATATAATATAATATAATAACTTAAACTTTAAGTCTTAAAACAAACATAGAAAGAACAGTTTTGCTAAAGTGTCTAAAAATTTAGTTGGATATGCAGATCAGAAAATAATTTTGTTAGACCATCAAAATAATTATGTTGGACTCTCAAATTGAATTGCTAAAATGTCAAAATTTTTTACAGCGTTGCTCATCATGCTTGAACATCCGTCACAAGTATTTTGATGGTCCAATAAAATTATTTTCAGATCTGTATCCAGCTAAATATTTAGATATTTCAACAAAATCGTTCTTTCCATGTATGAATGCTACACGGAAAGAACAATTTTACTGCAGCATCTAAAAATTGAGCTAAATGCAGATCAGAAAATAATTTTATGTTGAGCCATCAAAATAATTATGTAGGACGCCCAAGCATGATAAAATTATTGCAAACAGTTTTGACCTATTTCTTATTTTCAAGTTAAATATCCGATATAATTTTTTAAATGGTTCAACATAATTATTTTCATGTCTGTATTTCAACAAAATTGTTCTTTCCGTATAATATGTCATTATCTCATCTATTTAAATATATAGAACTATTTCTTATAAATAGCTTGCTCGCTCGTTGAAAAGGCAGCAAATAAGCAAGCGCAGACCAACGCAGCTAAAATTTGCATTTGTGTGTTTTTTGAAAGTATAAGAAAAAGTATAAGGAGCGTATAAGAGACAAGATTTAGGTCGAAGGAAGCGAAACTTTTTTTTCCGCTCGTAGCCCACTGTACGGCGTTAGCGTATATAAATTCTCCCCAGTCTCAATTATTCGACGGAGTATTTACAGCATCGCCCTATCATTTCCTGGACATCGTGCTCAGCAATTTTCCGGGTAAATCGATTATCGCGATTCTTTGACATAGCGCCATCGGCCTATCCGCAATTTGTCATCGCGTTACGGTGACGCGTGCTAAACGCACCCGCCCCATTATTGCACGTCAATCTAACGAATAATCGCGTGTATATAGCGGCCATTATACGTCGACGGTACGGAAGTCGATTGCGGTTTCACGGGAAGCATAACTTTTCGTCGATCCTCGACGCTACAGTTATTCCGGCCGTGGCCTATTTTCGGAAGCGATCGAGGAATTCCAAGGTGAAAATATGCTGTTACACGTGTGACTCGCGGATCATCGTCCTTCCACCAGCCCTTAAGTGTGTATCTATGTCGACTCCTACGTTCACGATCTCTTACGTATTTTATGAAATTATTCCTGGGCGTTTATTCAATTTTCAATCGCCATATCGGGAAAATCACTTAAATTTCTCGGTCCCTTTGCTGAATGAAGCTCAAGTCGCCGTAATGGATAAAATCTGTACGTTCTGTACCTGTCTATACACTGAGAGAAATGTTTGATAAAATCAACCAAAGTTTGGTTGAATAGTGATAAAATGAATTTTATAGTTATAATTACTAAATATATAGTTATTTTGACCAAACAATTTGTAGCCTTATCCAAATAATTATTTTCATACAACAAATTACAAAAAGTTTTGTTAAATGTAACTAAGTTTTTGGTACCAGTAATTACAAAATTCATTTGTAATTCATGGTACCAAAAACTTAGTTACATTTAACAAAACTTTTCACTATTCATCAAACTTTGATTGATCTTACCAAACGATTTCTCTCAATGTCAACTATTTCCCTACGATTTTTGTCCCAATATATTTTTCTATATTTACAGTGTAGTGAAAATTATCTGAAAATTGACCCCTTTTCTCTTCGGGGCTGACATTAAATTTGTTTACTTTTTAATCAAAATCCTAAAAAGAAAGTCTCTTGCACGTTTTCATATTTATTTCTTCGTGATTACTTTTTTCATCGAAATCCTAAAAAGAAGGTCTCTCGCACGTTTTCGCATTACCTTGCTCCTTGAAAATGACCCCATGCTATTTCGAGCATACTTCATAATTTCCCTTTTCTGCATATTTGTCGGTCCCCTCGCTATGAAATCTCGCTACGCTGCGGAAAGGATACAGGCTAATTTCGCGCACCTGGATCCTTCGGTAAACCGCCGAAAAAGTCGATGCGAAACGGAGGTGCCTGGAATGCACCATCAGTATTGACTATTATTAGCGCGCTTTCTATTTGCACGTCGCTCGAAATAGGGAGAGAGAAAGAGACAGAGAAAGAGAAAGAAAGACATGTCGTTCTCCACCGAACGGCTGGTTTTATCGGACATGCGGAACAACCGACGAGATTTTTGTGTGATCTCATTAACGTTGCACACGCCGCAGAAAAGAATCCATAGCCCGGATTCCCTGAAAATAAACACGGCGCGATGGAAAGTCACATTTCGGACATGCTCCCGCCACATCCAAAATTCCGATCGGTTCTCTCGGTACGATGCGGTATCTTGAAACGCAAATGTATCTGCCCGCGATTTCGACTGAAATAGTCACGAATAATTTCCATTAGACAGCTTCGTATTAGGCCTCCGTGGCCGAACCGGGAATTTGAAGACCTAGACGAGTTTTTAATTTTGAATTGTTCTGCCCCAAATTCGAACACGTACAAAAAAAAAATGAAAAATGTTTCGAAACAACTGTGAAATCGTATTCTGAAATGTTGGAAAAGTGAATCATAATTTTTTCACATTTTTTAGAGTTCAAAACCTCTTTCAAAAACATTATTAGAGGTCTGGTTAGACTAAGAAAGCAGCGAAAAAAAATGTAAAACACAAAGAAACCATTAGTTTCAGAGTGTTAAACGATAATCGTTATTATAATTGTTTATATTTATAATTTACTTATTTACATTTTATTTATATTTATTTTTACTTTAATATTGCCCTGCTATTTAGTTAACATTATCTATGCCATTTAGTTGCATAGCACGGAAATTTTTGATAAGAATCGTCCTGCACGTAAAATTGCGCGTAAAAGCGCCAGTCGACAAAACGGCAGTCGCGTGTCTACACATATCAGCCCAATATATATGTTAATATACAAAGTGTTTGTGCTAATGCGCGGCGCAAATTGCATCACTTCGAGCGAACGTACAAATGCGATTTCCACTCTAGCGCATCGCAGCCACGCTACGCGTCGCGCCGAGCTCCGTGTCATATAATTTTTCTTGCGACACTTATTTTAGAAATATGTCGTGTCACGTGCGCGACCGTCGGCGTCGGCGTCGGCGTCGTCGTCAGGTGTCGGCCAACGCTGCCAATAAAAAAAGAATACGCGTGCGTACGTACCCAAACTCGCCGCTGACAAAGTCTGTCTCTTAACAACCAGAACATGCGAGCCCTTAACTTCAACTTTTTCGGACACATCGGTCTGCGCGATAAATCGAAAGTTCGACACGATCACGTGGCGGCAAATACGGCGTCAAACGATAGCACAAGTATCCATAATGACTTTGCGCTCGCAGATATATGTGTACGTATGTCGTATTCACGTGTGTGTGTTCAATGTTTGGCATCGGATCAATGCGTGTTTCGTGTCATTGATGCCAATGTATAATCTTCGACGGGGGAAGCAAAAGGGGAAGAGTCGGTAGATGTATATCGGGGGACGATTCTGTAATTATTTAAGATTTATGGAAATCTTCGTCGATTCCTTCGGAATTTTATTTTGGCGATTGATCCGTGACAAACGCTATTATCTTGGTAAATAAATAATGACATAATTCGAATAAGGTATCGTAAAAATAAAGTACAGTAAAGAAGCATGATTCGGTCAGGATCTTCATAGTCGACAGAATGAGCGAGGCGAAACCGCGTATGTTAACGATGCAAATAAACATTTACGTAATATCACGTAATCACGTTATCGTTATGTGCAAAATTAACATACGATATCAATCCTATATCGATGAGATACGAAACGCAAAATTAATGCATGATTGAAGATAAACTTAATTTTAATGGTAATATTAACGAATTATGTGAAACAGTTTCTTGAGCAACTGAATTTTCATAGAGGAAGAGCATGACTCAATTCAGAAATGTTATGATTCTGCATAAAAACTTGCATTATATCATTAATAAATAGGATGACAAATTTATTTAAAAATTGAGTTAATTTGTGAAGAAAATATTCAGTTCGAAAACACAATTTTTTTACGATATTAAGTTAGGTTTAAAAAATCATGTAAACATACGTAAACATGTTACTATTGAAAGATAATTTGCATTATTTTTAAATTATATATTAAGATTGCATTTTGTGAAATAGCAGATAAAATGTTGAAATGTTTTAAAATTAAATTTACAGAATAAAATATTGTATATTGCGACAAAAAAAATATATTCATATATATTTTTTATTAAACAAACTAATGGTATTAAATAATTAAATTGCTGTGAAAAAAATGAATGCTTAATTGTCATTATTTTTATCGTCCTATTTATTTGTATCAATATATATGAGTAGCCGTGCTTTTTGTAATATTATACGATATGTTTATTGTAAGTAGCGATAGACATAAGTCGATTACTTAAATAATGTTCCATATTTTTTAAGAAATAAATTTATAAAATAGATTAGTTTTTAGATTTTAATTAACCCTCATATCAATAATTTTTGTTCGATAATTGTGTTCGATATTACACTTTTTTATTAGATTATAAGGAGATTGTTCATCTTCGAACAAATTATGTAATAAAATATCTAAAGGATAAATATCTAAGTCTGTACACAGACATATAATGGATATGTAAATATTTATCCATTAGATAATTTACTATATAATTTATTTGAAGATGGAACAACCAGCCTTATATGTCAAAATGAAGTTTTTGTTCATACTTTATATTTAATTCCTTGATATTTACTTTCATTCATTTAAGTGCTCTTAAAGCAATATCAACAAAATTTAATGGAGAGGTAGTTCATCATAAAAAATATCTACAATATTTTATTAATTTGAGTAGAATTATTTATCTTTTGTAATTTAACATGTGAAAAGAAAAGGAGATTAGAATTAAGAGAAACGAATTATATTAGAATTATATCAGAAATTTTGTTGTAAGCCAGTTGAATTAATCAATTATAATAAGTTAAATAGTTTTAGGAAAAGTTTTAAATTTTGTTAATATTAAATCGTTATAAAAACCGAAATTATTAACATAATATGATATAGATTCAAGACCGCGACTTGTATATAACAAATTATTCAAGTTAATTAATTATTGAAGTTTTTGAGATATGAAAAATGTTATTTTTGTGAAATTGATTATTTAGATGTGTCAACATTTTGCCCATCCTTAGTCACGAGTCTCGTTAGTGTCGCAGGTGCGCCATCTAGCCCGGAGCTGTTTCAACCCTGATACGACAACTTTTGTTATCTGACGTTGCTCGACGAATAATACTCACGATAAGGCCGGTATTACATTTGTCGTACGAAACAAACTTTTTAAGCATTTTGATTGATTGTAGAATAGAGAAAATTTCGAGTCTCTAGAAATCTTCTATCCCGGGGCCCTATTCTTGAAAACATGTGAAAAACTTTCGAAAGTACGAAAGTGGCAAAATAACCAATGGGAGAATATCATCGAATAATTCCATTGGCTGTTCTGCCACTTTCGTATACGAAAATTATTTGCATATTGCATAAAAATAGGGCCCCTGCAGCTTAAAAAATTTGTCGACAAATGTAATAGCACCCTTAGATCGCTCATTGAAGAATATTAATCATAAGTATCTCGCTGCAAGCACAATACATTTCTAGTTTTAGCTGTTCTAAAAATATATCGCTCAATTGTTAAGAAACTATAAAAGACGAGAAAAACTATGATAAAAATATTCTATCATTATTGAACAAAAAATATAGATAGAATTTATAGTATACAAGCTAGATAGATTTAGTTAATATAATCATTTTCTCGTTTATTATTTTTGTCAAATATAAGGATCACTTTTCTATGATTTAATGTACTTGATTGAAGCAAGATAATATCTGTCCAAGAAATAATAGCAAAATAATTATTAATTCACAGTAGAGCTTTAATGATATAAAAAATCTAATACTTCTAGAATGTTTCGCAATTTTTTATATAATTAATATTTATTACGTTTATAACACTTTTTAAATTGTTATTTACATTAGTTGAAGAAGATTCAGTGAGAAATGTTCTTATCTCCTATATGTCCATTTATATATAAATAAATTTTATTGATTACTTGATATCTTGGCTTATTCGTTTTCCCATAGCTAATTTATACTAATTTCTTTTAACACTACGAACTTAACTTTTATGTCTTGTTATATTACTTTTGTTACTGTATAATTATGGTATCTGAAATGCTGTTCAATTTGTAAAAATTCAACAACAAGGATAAGTTATCCAGATTCTGCTCGTTCTAATCAATGACTTATATTTTCAAAAGAAACAAGGGAATATTAGTTCATAAAAATAATGCGTTATCATTGTTTTTGTAAAAAATAACTCGTTACCATTATTCATTACTAATTTTAAATACGAGTAGTAACGCTGATTTAAAAGTAATATACAGAAATAGTATACAGAATATAAATGTGATTAAATAAATAACACCAATTTAGAACAATGCAGACTATATCATGTAGTCTTTCATGGTCACAAATGTTTTAATAAAAGACTGCAGAAAAGTGACGGCTCGTGACAAACTCACATAAATGAGAAACAAATAAAATTTCCACACAAGTATTTGTTAAATTCAATAATGAAATAATATTAAATAATAACTGTATGTATATTAATTTAATAATGTGTGAAAAGCAGAAAAATATCAAAGAATTCTCCAACCAAATTCAAATTATCAAGAGGCGCGGTAGAATAAAACAAAGAACAAATATTCTTTGTATATCACATGTATCTATCTTTGTTAGCATTCAATACGACAGTATTGCAAACATAGTTAATCCGAAAATTAATTTATTCGTTTTAACTAATCATCCCAAAAATTCGTTTTACAAACAAAAAATGCTTCAGAGATATCACCACTTAATGTATTTGAAAATGTATCTGAAAATGTATCTAAAAAATAGTTCAATATTGTGTTTTAGTATCTAGATACAGATACAAATACTCCAATTCAAATGTATATCAGATACAGGTTCAGAGACACCCAAAATGTATCTCTATATATGTATCTAGCTCTAGATGTATGTATAGAGATACTACCCAAATGATTATAATATTGAATATTATAAAACTTAAACAATTTGAAACTAATCTATTTTTTTCAAATTATTTGATAATTTTTTAAATTCTTTGTGTTAATATCTTATTTTTAAATATATTTATCTTTATAGAAATATTAATTTTAACGCATAAATGCAAATTTTATCAAAAATTTTTATTGTTTTAAAACACTTAATCGTTATTAACGTAGTATTAATCCATATTTATTACCAGTACAAATATCTATAATTCACATTATATATATATACTTATAGACTTACAGTACTGGCAATGACAATTCGGAATGCAGTATAAAATATAAAGTGCAAAATATTTTTCAATATTTAAAATATATAATAAAATAAATAAAACATAATTGCATTTAATACACATAATCTTTAATTTAGTACGCCGATTACTGTATGTACTTGTGTACTAAAGGGGTGCGCGAATTTATTAAATTGGTATAAAGAGCACAGGGAACTAAATACTGAATTTGTTACCGTTACTGTAAAAATGTAATAACATTAAGGGCCAGTTTCACAAACTCCGGTTAACTGAAGTGATTGGTTAAGTGTCAACCGTGATTGATTATTTCTGGTCAATTCTACTTAACGACAAATGCGATTGGTCAATTCCGATAGAAAAATCAGCCGATTAAGTTAACCGAAGATTGTGAAACTGGCCCTAAGCCTAATGCATAATGAAAAACAACAAATTATAGGAACAGAGAATAAGGGAATATAACCTCAAAAGAGCTTGTACAAAATCGAATCACTGCGCTTGATCAGGTACAAAACAGAGAGAATAGAAAATTCATCGCGTAAGAAATTTATTCCTATTGTTTGTTCCATGTTCCTTTTATTCTTTATTGTATTAATTGCATTAATACACAATTTTCCATAGGTTGAAATCTATTGTCTGTGTTAATCCTTGTTCCTATTGCTTGTACTTTTCATTATGCATTAAGCTTTATGGTTACTGATACAGACAGAAAAAAATAATGATTGTTAATAAAGAACCAAGAAAATAGGGTACATCACAAGTAACATGTTACTTTTCATTCCTATAAAGATGTTATATAATTAAAAAAAGAAATATGCATCAAGAAATCATATTTTTCAAATCATATAGGTATGATATTCACTGCATACGGCAGTTGTGCTTTATGTCTATTTTAATCTGAACATTTTGCATGATTCACATTTTGTTATTTATAAAGTACGCGTGAAAGAAAATAAATTTTGACTGTGAAACTCTCTTTTGCTTCCTGCATTCTAACCGTTGTATTCCAGACTCATAAATTACGTTTCTTTGAAGAATGTTATCTATAACACAACAGTGTACTATTAATATTGGTTATATAAATATTCTTTCACAATCAATAATCACAATCTGTAGAAGCTGCAAATCGTATTAATACAAATTACATAAACAGCACAGCTGTACCGTGTCATGCAAATCGACGAGCTTACCGGCGCGTGGAATAAAATAAGCTGTTATTTTTTCCAAGTCACATAAGGTAGCCTCTGAATAACTGACATGTTACAAAGATAGCTTCACAGAGACAACTTGGAATATTTTTTGCTTTGTATAATGCATCAATCTCTTTAAATCCCCATGAAAAGTGTGAAGTATACAGAATCCGTGTACCTAAATCCAGGTGCATATGCACGAGCGATGTATTCGTATCGTAACAGCGGAGAAAAGGCATGCAAAAGATGCAAGATGTCGGGTCGGCCATGCGGCCGATCTGTCACCGTTGGAGCTCACTAAATGCCGACGGTGGAGCGTCCGTTGAAACGGGACGTGCTCGAACGAACGTGAAGTCGTGCGAGATCGCACGCGGAACGGCTCGTGGTGGACACTGATAATCCGCGATGACAGGAGTGACTTCGCGGTAAGGTGGAAGGAGACGGAGAGAGAAAGAGAAAGAGGGACAATATAACCTCACCTCGTCAACGGCGTCGACATCCTTGCCGTTCTTCGTCTTCTCCTTGCCGCTCTTTGCCGTCTCCTGGAACAGAAGCGGAGTCAGTGCCGGCGATGCTGGTCGCGTTGCGTCAGGGATTCTCTCGGCGCTTTCGCACTCGCGACTCGTTAACGCACAAGGCAGATTGCAAAGAGAAA
>QKQZ01007902.1:0-19583 GCA_003595255.1 Solenopsis fugax | reverse complement strand
TATATAGTAACAATATTCTAACATGATCGGGAAATGTATAAACACATTTAAATAACAAGAAGCGAGTAATAAAAATAACTATACATAGTCTAAAGCAAATCTTTGTGCTCAATAATTTTCTAGGTGAACTTACAAACATTTACAAGATTCTCCAAAACTGCGCGCCGCATGCTTTCCCGGACTTAAAACACAGATATATTTTAGGAAGAAGTAAGAAATGTAATATTAAATTAAATTAAAATTTAATTGCGATAAATATTACCAAGTGCATCGGTGGTCGCACTAGCTAAGACACCTTTCCCGGATAGTTGGAGGATTCAGGTTCAAACCCTGGTCGATAGGTAATATTTTTTGTAATAATTTCTTTACAGTTTTTCGGGATTAGGGGGCATACAAGATGCGTACAAGCATCAAAAAATATTTAAATTGATTAGCAATTTAATTTCGTGATATTACATTCGAGGTTCTTTAAAAAATCTGTTTTAAATCCGGCAAAATTGCGGCGTGCAGTTTGGGGGAATCTTGTAAATGTTTATAAATTCATCTAGAAAAAATTATTGAGCACTAAGAAAATGCCATATTCATTATTTCAATTTGTTATTACACTTTCCGGCCTTATTAGGATTTGTATTGTAAAGGTAAATTAAAATTGCTAATCAATTTTAATAATTTTTTATGCTTTCTGCTATCCCCTTTTAATTCCTGAAAACTGTAAAGAAATTATTGCGAAAAATATTACCTCGACTGTACAATATAATCATAAAATTTTTAAAAATTTGAACGAATATTTATTTTGAAATTAAAATGTAATATAATTTATTTTTGAACTAAAATATAATTTAATTTAATCAACTTGTGTTTTTTTATTGAATTTATATTTTTTATTAAATCATTTATATTTAGATTTTACGGCGAGCAAAAAGCTCTTAAAGCGAGATATAATTAATTTATATTTAGTTTAAATTACTGTTACATGGACGATATAATATTAATGTCAATGAAAAACAGATAAAAAATTTCTCGTCGTAGGTTAGATACAAGGAAATAAAATATTTAAAATGCATTATACGTGCTCTAACACAATGTATTTTTTATAAAAGTCTCGAAACGCATCGCTTCCGAGGAAGTTAGCGGGAAAATGCATTCTCGCCGTCGGATGCGTTATCCATTCGGTTTATTTCCGGCAAACACAGCGCACGACACACGTTATACCTTCGATTCTTTCCGTGTAACTCTCATCGGTATATCTCGGGATATATCTGCATAGTTACTGTCGCGTTTAAAGTTTTGGATTGTTCTCCGTTCTTTTCTCTTTTATTCGCCGCAATACGTTAGCATAGTATTTACATTCTAATAACATTTGCAACGACGTCTCACAATTCCAAACGGATGAATTGAATAAACCAAAAAAAGGACGCGAACGTAAAATTGCTTCTGTAATCTCGCTCCGGGGAACCCATATACTTCGATATATTTCATTTAGTTGCCGCATTGCGGAATACGCCATTTTGTCTTCAATGCAAAAAAAATATTGAATAAAGTCGAAGCGATAATAGTTTAGTTTCAGAATGCCGTGAGTAAGAAAAACTAAAAGTTTCAGGAAAGTTAATTTCGATCAAATTTTCACGAAACGAATTTAAGTTTTACGAATTCAAACACAGAGTGAATAAGTTTTATTTTGAAATAGATTACGCATCTTCTATAAGTCTCAAGTATACTATTATTTAAACAAATCAATGAATAAGGGCTAATGAGAGTCAAACGCTGCTGTTAGTGCGTGTTAACAATTTTTTATTATATAATTACTATTAAATATTTTCGTATGTTTCGACCCGATTTTGGGTCATCCTCAGCAAATTTACAATCAACAAGGCCTCCCCCGCGTCACATAGCGTAGTCAGGTTGACTCGCATTAGCCCTTATTCATTGATTTATTTAAATCTCGTGAGTCCTTTGAATTTTATTTATACTATTATTTAATGCGATTTAACCCTCAGCTGACACACTACATTGAATTCGATATTTTGCCACATATGGGTGTACGCCACTCGACCATTTTCAATTGCGTATATCTCAGTATCTAATGCATAGAAATTTGAACAATTTTTTTAAATCGATACGCCAGAAGGTCAAAAAGAAGATACTAAATAGGTACGAAAATTGAGAAGTTGAATATATTCAAAATATTCGGAAGAGAAGGAGCGAACGATTTATGAATGCCAAGCATTTTTGTAAAAATGCTCGGGTGTGCCACACCCAGTGTGTCAGTTGAGGGTTAATATCGTATTATTATTTAAGACAATTTGTCAAATCTTGGATATTGTCCATTTGATTCACATTTGTTGAACACATGCGACGATAATTCCGAAATATCCCAGAATTCCCGTGTAGTTTACATAGACAACAAAGTGGACATTGCATCACTGCATCATCGATCGGCATCGCGAATCTAATTTTTCTGAAAGGTTGTTTGTCGGCCTCCGCATCTCCTGGCGCAGAGAGTCACACAGAGGCTCGCGCATAATTTCGCGTCAGGCAGGAAGAGACGGAAACCATATCGAGAGCACTATCGCGTAATTTCGCTCCAATCGGGGAAACAGGGTGTATCTCTCACTGGTACAGATACAGGGAGGGCGAGAAAAAGGAAGGAACGGAGTGCATTTCCATTCCGTCCGACAGCTCGTGTTGCTTCTGCACTCGCTTACCGCGTCCGTTTGCATTCTCCGGCGGAACAGTAGGATGAAATACATTTCTGCCGGCGTGTGCGCCGCAAATTCTTTCCTTTCTTTCTTTCTCTTTCTCATTGTATTTTCATTTCGCGAGTCGATAGTATTGAAATGATAGAACGAGCTTTGTTCCCGACCATCGTGAAATTTTCGCAACGCAATCTTCGCAATTCGCGGTAAATCGCGTCAGGAAGAGATGCAGAGATTCTCTTTTGGTTTTTCGAACGATTGAGTGTTTTGTTACGAGAGTGATTTAAATCAAGTTTCTTGTTAGAAATTCTGAATGCTCGGATCCATTATAGATACGTCTTCTATATTGTTATCACGTTATCTCACGCTGCTATTATTATCGCAATATCTTTGCTAAAATAATTTATATATAGTTTACACAAAAGTCTATGGAGAAAGAAAAAGAATCGTTGAAAAATATAAGAAAATAGCTAATATAAAATATGTAATTTATGCGAATAGTAGGGTAAAGTCGCTTATTATGGGATAGGTTCCTAATATGAGGTAGCGAGGTTTCTGCTACATTAATAAACGCATGTGTGTGTGTGGTTGGTACCATCATAAACTTATTACTCATGGGGTGAAATGTATTTAGTAGAAAATTCATTATTAGACAGATCATGCGTGCAGTCGTTGAAAAAAAATTTTTTTGAAATTGGATGTTGTCAAGATTTATTGAGATGAGTCTTTAACCTTGTTTATTATAAAATAAACAAATATTTGATAAATTCTGCATGCAGTGATAGAGTGAAGTCGTATTAATAGAAAAATATAGAATGTGATGATTTGCTTAATTATAAATATTACATTTGGTGATCGTGAAACCGCAAAGCGTAAAACTCATAATATGAGACACTCAAAAATCCCCGTTTATTATTGCATATTCTGATTTCGAGAACTTTCCAAAATGCTATAATAAAGTTTTTCATTGAGGACTTTCGAATTATGAGTTTTTGAGTATCGAAAGAGCTATTTGATTGGTCAACTAGATTTTGAGTTTGGAGCCTAATTTGAACCTAGTAAGGTCCAAGTAGATAAGACCCATCTCATATAAAAAAGACCTATCTCATATATCTCATATTAGGAACCCTTTTCTTGAATTATCAAAATCAGCAATTTTGATAAAAAATTTCTTATACAACAAAGTATAACTATTATCGATTGCTAACTTTTAACGATGAAACTTAAATATATTTACTATAATTTGGATATATAAAAATAGGAGTTATATAATGGTATAAATTAAATAAATTATAAGCCTTTAAAAAAAGGTATCTCATAATAGGCAACTTTACCCTACTAATAAAATATTTACTAAATGTAAATATATATTTATTTAGTACAAAAACCACTAATTTAATTTGTGTCATTTTTTCTTACAGAGTAAATATTTATTTACTGTAAGTAAATACTTCATTAGTACTATTCGAATAAATATTAAAATTTAGGAATTTTTTCTCTCAGTTTTATAAAAAAATGATGTTAGGAAGAGATGATACAACATTACGTACTTGAATAATTAATTATTTTTTTATTTCCATAATATTCGTTAATTTTTCGTTTATTTACTATCTCTGTTTTTGCAATTTATTTACTTACAATTATTGTACTTTTTACGTATATTTTTAAGTAATGCGATTATAAAAATACGATGCTCCATAAACCACAGGTCTTTGCTATCTCTTGATATATAGGATATATCGTTAGTATGTGTGCCGTAGTTTTGAATTATGGCTCTATGAATTATGACCTCCGTTTGTCCGCGCCTTATTAAGTGCAGCACTCGTCGCAATTCGGATGCATGTGGCGTTTCATTTTCCGTTGCGTTTTCGCGTCCGGCGACGCGCATTATTAACTTTCCTATTATCCTTACAATTTCCACGCACTCTTGGTCGTGCGCATATATTAATTTCCATTGTCGTTTTGTGCGACGTCGTTGTATTTGCTTCTTCACTTATTCACCCTCTTTCGCGTTGCAGTTAGAATGCAGCACAAAATACACCGACCGTAGCTGCTATCGTTTTGTTTTTCTGCCAACGACGAGAAAAATTCCGCTCAACAAATCGTCAACTGTACGTGAGACTGCTCAATAGTCGAGATTATGTTTAATCCGTGCCACCTTTTTACCGTAATTGTATTACTTATTCTAAGCGAGGAAAATTAAAGTGTTTAATTCTCGTACAAAATTTTAATTAACAAGATGAAATTTTGCTTTTCTCTCTCTCTCTCTCAAATTTAACTCAACTCTTATCTTTCTCGCGACTCATATCACTTTAGCATCACGAAATATACATAAGCAAGGAGATATTTCCCTTTTAACAGTAAACGAAGCTTTCTGAGCGTTTCTCGGC
Organism: Solenopsis fugax; assembly: GCA_003595255.1. Lineage (NCBI taxonomy): Eukaryota > Metazoa > Arthropoda > Insecta > Hymenoptera > Formicidae > Solenopsis > Solenopsis fugax. The sequence continues at coordinate 14,497 of QKQZ01007902.1, read as the reverse complement.
TCATTCGCGATGCAGTTTTGTTTACGAGCGCCGCGACGACGTACTACACGAGAGGGCGATTCGTATCTGTCAGTAAGTTGATTCGGCGAAGGCTTCTGCGGGGAAACTTCCTCGGGCTGTGGATGAACGTGAATGGAAATCGGATTTATCTGCCGGGCATAACTCGAGCGCGAATAATTATGGAGAGTTCGCGGGATGTGCACGCGATTTGTAGATTTACTTAGGCAAACACCATGATCGCGCGCGTACCTTCACCGACGATCAGCAAACATAAATATGCAAACGAGCAAATGACGGGCAAATTCTGCGTCGGGATTGCGGGGGAATCTCTGTATGCATCGCGCTACACACAGCTGAGCTTAATGACGGCGTAACAGAGATTTCGCTCCGCTCCGCGAAATTAAGAACTGAAAGATGTGATCTCCGATTTTATCTTAAGTAATTGCAGTAACTTAAGAATATTACAGTAAAAGAACTCATGATTTAAGTAGAGTATAATTATAATGAAATTGTGATTCCAATCTAGAACGAGTGAATCCGAAGAGACATTAAATTCGTTCGCTGAGAAAAAAGTTTGGTAGTTATAATCCAGCCTAGATGATTATCAAGCTTTGGTGAAATAGTGTCAATTAAATGTTCAGTTAATATGACCAAATATTTAGTAATATTTAGTGATCATTTAATAATCGATTAGTACTATTATTATGTTTGTTTAATAAATGTTACTACGCTGAAAGAAAAAATTGTAGTGGTGGCAACTATAAAGGAACAGCCATACAAATTTTGTTAATAGAATTATTATATATAGTTACGTGAACTATATTATTGTTTTGCCCTATTTTACTATATTATATAGTATATTATAACTATTTTTTATTAGTTCTCTTAACCATTGACTTAGTTGCAATTTCACTTAACTATATATTATAATTCTATTAACAAAATTTATATAGTTGTCTCCTTACACTGAGAGAGATCGTTTGGTAGAATAGTGATCAAATGAATTTTATAGTTACTGGTACCAAAAACTTAGTTACATTTAACAAAAATTTTTGTAATTTGTTGTATGAAAATAATTATTTGATTAAGGCTATAAATTGTTTGGTCAAAACAACTATATATTTAGTAACTATCACTATAAAATTCATTTGATCACTATTCAACCAAACTTTGGTTGATTTTATTAAACATTTCTCTCAGTGTATAGTTGCGACCATTACAATATTTTTTCTCAATTTAAATATATTTGGTTATATTAATCAAACATTTAATTGAAATTATTTCACCAAAGCTTAATTATTATTACCAAAATCCTTTTTTCAGTGTTATTACAAACGTAATTTCAAGTAATTCATACGTGTTTCAGTACAATTAGATACATCTTTCCCTAAAAATGAGAATATGCGAGTCTCTATTTAATTAATTATTTTTGATATTATCATCTTTTCTACGTTTTAAAATCGCTAGGTAAACGTAACTTTTTCATTAGAATGAAATATCGTACTTATCTTACGTAAAATCGAAAGCGGTAAGAAGCGAAAATTTAGATCTCTTTCGATATCGAAGAAGTAAGGATTTCACATGTGGTCTCGCATATCATGCGGTTTGCGCCTCATGGAGACGTGCCTGGAATTAGCAAACGACTCCCGTTTCGGCCGCCTCGTTATTGTACGTTTCGTGCGTGCGTACGTGCGCGTCGTGGGTGACTACCGCCTCGCTCTATTCGTGCTATATCGCTCGTCTACGTACCTCTATATGTCGTGCAGACACGAGGCGGATGACTAAGAGGCGCACGGTCGATCCCGAAAGTCGCTTTAGCTTATCGACTACAACACGCGCGTGCTGCACGCGTATACTTGGAGCGTCGCGGCGCCTGCGCCCCCCATATCTTCCTCCCCTGCGGACGGACACGAAAACCATTTTCTGTCGCTTGTGTTCGTGCGTCTAGCCTCGCGAGAATCTACCCTCGTTTCCAAGGGATGTTGCGAGGGCGATGCAGGACATCGATAATACCATGAAACGTATACACGGAGCCCCTTCCGATTATTTCGTAGCAACGAAGCTTTACTAATCTCGATAGAATTCTTAATTCTTAAAAGCGAGAGAAGATCGTTTGATTCATAATATATCGTGCTTGTGACGAAAATACGAAATCGAATAAAATTTATAAAGCGACCGAGATTTTTAATCCCTCAATGATTTTAATCTTCTATGAATGGATAATATTATATCGTTTAAAAAAAGATAGAAATAAAGTAATTGATGCGCTTAAAGGAGCTCGTGAAAGTACTTAAGACTTGGAGAGAGAGCTTTGCAGTACGAATTAGCCGAGAATTCCAACATTCCAAGAATATCCCAGCAAATATTGCACTCTATATTTAACGGTCAGAAAAGATCTTAGGGAATAGTCAAAATGGAATATCAAGGAAAATGTTTTGAACGTCCCGATGCTGTACGAATTCGTCTCTCTCACGCGAGACGTGATGCATGTGATTCCAATTGAAATCGTTAAGTCCAAAGGGATTGAAAGCACTTAGGTTGGAAGCGCTTCGGGAGAAAGCTTCCAACTCGGCCACGCAACAATTTGAATTTCGTCGTCTTTCAAATATCTGCTCGACAGACAGATGGGACCGCAGGCAAGATTCTCTAGGGTACTTTAAACGTATGTCGCAACACGATCTTGGCATTTTCGTAGAACATTTTATCCTACATGCGACTACGTTACGTTCCAACCGCATGCTTATTAAAAATATGCGAATCAGGGTTTTTATAATGACGAATGGAATTAAATCGATAAAATTTTACCCCATTCAAGTCGAATCGAATCGTTAAAACATAATTTTTAATTAACAATTATTGTTGAATAAGTTGAAAATTAATATATAGATAATAAAGAAAGATTTTTATATTGTGAGAAAAATAATTTTAATTATGTCATATAATATAAAGTCATTTTAAATAATTTTATAAAATTGTCAATAAATGTGATTTGTATTTAAATCTCAAAGATTCAAAATTTTCGAATAATTCGAATCATATAAAGATTCAAATTGACAAAATTTTACCCCATTTAAGTCGAATCGTTAAAACATAATTTTTAACGATTTGATTTAAATTTCTTAAATTCAAAATTTTCGAATAATTCGAATCATATAGAGATTTAAATTGACAAAATTTTACCCCATTCAAATCGAATCGTTAAAACATAATTTTTAATTAATAATTATTGTTGAGTAAGTTGAAATTAATATATAGATAATAAAGAAAGATTTTTATATTGTGAGAAAAATAATTTTGATTATGTCATATACAATAATATAAAGTCTTTTTAAATAATTTTATAAAATTGTCGATATATGTGATTTGTATTCAAATTTCTTAAATTCAAATTTTTCGAATAATTTGAATCATATAGAGATTCAAATTGACAAAATTTTACTTTATTCAAATCGAATCGTCAAACCATAATTTTTAATTAATTATTGCTAAGTCAGTTCAAAATTAATATATAGATAACAAAAGTTTTTTATATTGTGAGAAAAATAATTTTGATTATGTAACAAAGTCATTTTAAATAATTTTATAAAATTGTCAATATATGTGATTTGTATTCAAATCTCTTAGATTCAAAATTTTTCGAATAATTCGAATCATATAGAGATGGAAGTTCGAGTCGAATTCTACCCGATTCGATTCGATTCGTATTCGAACATAGTAGTTTGCACATCTCTAATACGCTTTTGTAATGCGCAGCGCAGCTTGACAGCATGCGATTTTGAGATATCGCTTGCTGTCAAGAGTTAGACCATTTTGCGTATTAAACTACGTACGGCGGGAATACTCCTCAAGCTTACGGGCTACATTTGCACTGTTCATTTAGCGCTAAATGCGTTTGTGCTCCCGACTCTCGCTTCGCGTTTACGCATAACGCGATCTTCGTGTTTGGCTAACTGAGTTTCTCGCACAGTATCTATTTACAAACGCGCGGTATGCGCGATATATTATACTCGCGACTCGTCTATTTCTGCAAATAGTAATTGTTGAACGAGCGGTGCACTTAATAAGACATCGCATGTACTATAATTAACTGTACAACAATTATAATTCTTACCGTCATTGAAATTAATCGCTCTGTAAAAAAATCAATTATTCTTTCTTGCTCAAGTAAATTCGTTTTTACGTCTTTTAGCTTCTTCTTCTTTATTTTTCTCGATTCTAACAATTAATGTAACTTTTTTCCTCCAAAAGAAAAAACGAGACTTATTATGATCGACTTTTATTAATCAGAAATTAAAATGATTGAAAATTATAAACAATTAATTGATATCTAAGACGAGACTATTATCGGCGTTTTAATATTTCGAGATTATATCGAGATTGGGCTAACGTTATGATTAAATATACACAAGTGATTTCTGAGGCGCGATATCCAGGGGTTAATCGATGATTTTGTCGCCATTAATCATGTTAAAAGCGTCCTCGCGGAACGGCGGAGGATGACACCTCTTACCCTAGCTTTCAAATTATTAAAGACCGAACCCTTCATCACGGCATCGTATAGTTAACGAATATAGGTTTACGCTTTCTCGGGTACTTCGGAGATAATATCACATTTCGCGGAATTGTCGAACTTGCAATTTAATGCAATTTAAATATTAATAACAAATTTGTCGAACAAAATCAAAGTACATTTAGATATCCGCTTCCTTAAGAGAAGTTTAAATGCGATTCGTAATTGAGAAGTTTTATTAAAAGCTGAACTTTTTTTTCGAAATGCACTTTACATTAATTGAGAATTAAAACTTTAGCATAAAGTTATATGAAATTGTGAATCTACATGTTTATTGCACGCATACTTTTTATAATACTACATAAATCATTCATTCACTCTTTCCCTCCCTCTTTATGTTGCGATAAATTTATAATGTCAAGCAGTTGCACGCAGAAATTCGTGAAGTTCTCAGATGAACTGAAGTAACTTTACATTTAGCGCATATAGTTGCTTTTGTTATACTTGCAGTATATGTGAATGTTTGCATAGTTATGTGCGTGCACGCGTGTTGTATCTTATATGTTTATTATTCTTCAGAGGGATTATTAAATCGATACCGTTGTCCCGGAATAATTAGGTGCTTGAGAAATTGATGGAAAAGGCTATTCAAATATTTGCCCTATCTCCAAGCTTCACGATAATGTAAATTAACTTTGAAACACGAGTATACAATAATACACGATAATATACACTGAAAAAAAAAGACTTATAACTATCAAATATATAGTGAAATATCAATTAAATATTTGGTCAATGTAACCAATAATAATTTTATTTTTCTAAATATTAAGTAACTTATACCAGATTTGATAATACTTACTAAACATTTAGTGAAATAAAATTATTTTTTGTTATATTGACAAAATATTTAATTGATACTATTTCACTATACATTTGGTAGTTATAACCAGACTTTTTTCAGTGTATAAATTATACACATGTGCTTTTTTTTAAATATTCTAACACAATTATAGAGTATTAACATTATATGCAATACCTTTATCTTACAAAATATTTAACTTGCAATACATTAACAAGTGTTATCGTTGTAATAAATCATTGTTCTGAAACACATACTTGTTGGGTCTGACCCATGGCCACGTTTGGTCTCTCTGTCAGCATCGATAGCTATAAAACATATTCGCAATGATATATGACATTTTTACTTTCAAGATATCGATTGCTCTAATTCCGCGATATTGACATATTGCTACTCCGAAGTTAATCCCTTTTTTTTTTTGGATCCACGTCGGCCTCGTCGCTCGTACGAGTATGTACTTTATCAAACGCCGGGGGCCTTCGGTCTTACTTCGAAACCATTAAGCCGAGCATTTATATGCGATCGGGGTCGTTAACTGCAGGAAGCGCCGGTCGGCACGCGTACACGCAGAACCTCGTGGAAGTGTGCGTCGTAACATGCGTGCGTGCGTGCGTGCGTGCGTGCGGTGCATTTCGCCATGTCTCGCCATGTACTCGGTCGTCGATGATATTCAATCATAATCACTCGTCGAAGGGACTCAACTTCGGCTTCGCGGAAAAAGGGAAAAAAGTTAGCGCCATTAACGCCTACGCGTATTGCATTCACGCACGTCTAGACGCCAATCAAGAGTGCGCGTGTACGCGTGTATCCGTGCAGCTCGCCCGATCCTCGTTCTTCAAGTAAAGGAAAAAGCGCCAACGGTTGACACACGTTGCCAACGAGAATTCAGCGCACGATGCGACGAGTTCGTCGCAATGATGCATCTCGGGACGCTGCCATGGCGCCGACTGTCGTTCATTTAATTGCCACGGTATTTAATTAACTTTCCGTGTGGATTTATGCCCCGAATATCATCCCTGTCATCTCCTCTTCTCGTGACCCGTTTTTTCTAGAGCTTTCCCAGAGTTGGCCGTGATTTATTTTATTTCGACGCTCAGCTAAAGAATTTTTTGCTGGGATAGACGCACTGACAAATAAGTGGACAAAATTTATAATTGGATTTTTTTGTTAAACGGGAATTATTTTCTGTTAATGTCCTAATGAAAATCTAGTCTTTGATTCGAAATATAAAGATGTTTAAGGATGTTTAGGAAATGTCTCAAAGCATTAAGAAAATTATGAAAAAATTACAGATTGTTTTATATTGCATTTGAAAGTAGTATAAGAATAAATTTGGCGGCGATTTTCTATCTGGATAAAAAATTATTTCAATAAGTAGACATGTACTCTAATGAAAATATAATTAATAATGAAAAAAATTTGAATTTTTTTATTTAAGTACTTTAAATATTCAAGATGACTTATGTTTTATTCCGATTCAGGGATTAGTTTTGTGGAAAAATTTATTTATTTATTTACAAAATAACTAAACAGTAGGGATGCCATCAAGATTCGAGACTTCGAGAATCTCATCTTGTCTCGTCTCGAATTCGAGATGAGATCGAGACAAGACTTTGTATTAAGTTTCAAGATGAGACAAGATTTTGGACTCGAGATTCTCGAAAATCTAGTCTCGAAAAATTGTAGAAATTGTATTCTTTTATAAAATATTTCTAAACTGATATAGAAATTATGAAAATGATAGAAATAATAAAAATTTAATTTCAAAAAATCAAACATTGATAAAAATATATTTGAATATTTTCATAAAATAATTTTTTTAATTTAAAAATTATTTTAGAAAAATTCATAAGTTACAATGCAATTACTCTAACAATTTAAGATGAAGGTTTGAACGGGTTTAAAATTTTCAAATTTTAAATAATAAATGTAATTGTCTTCCTGATACACAGAGATCACATTAAATTATATAATACTTGATATAATATTAAATCGAGTAATACACGAATCATATTATTATTCAAATGCTTCACCATGGCTCTAAAAAAAATCACATCTCTCTCTCTCTCTCTCTCTCTGCATAATTTTTAAAAGATAGTCTAACTACGCATATATATATTTTTTAATTAAATCATAATCAAATAAATAATTGTAATAATTTATGTACATAATTAACGAAATCGATATTGTCAAATTTACTGTTAACGTATTACATGTCGAGATTTTCGAGAATTTCGAGACAAGACAAGATCTTCGGGTTCGAGATCAAGACAAGAATATATATTTCGAGATTTTTTTCGAGACAAGACAAGAAAATCTTGTCTTGTCTCATCTTGTGGCATCCTTCTAAACAGACAATCACAATGAAACTTTGTATAAATTATCTTGAATACTTAGAGTACTTAACACAAAAAATTGAGATTTTTCTTAATGTTGTAAAAAATAATTAAATTTTTAATAACAAATAGTAAATAAACTATAAAAGTGTGTTATTAAATAAAAATATAATGTTATTCACACAACTTTCATATGTATATAGTTTTTTTGAAGTGTTAATATTAAACACATTTCCAAATTTTATTTATTTTGCAGAGACTATGTCCGATACATCCTTAATTAGGAATAAGCAATCTATGAAAGAATACTTGAATAAGTAAAATAAGCAAATTATTTTATAAAATTAAACAAACATTTATTATACAATTGACATTTCAATTGTATGGGTCATAGATAAATCTCAGAGATTAATATTTCGATATAAAGATTAACTTTGCTATACTGTTGATTTTTGTAAAATATCAGTTGAAGCGCATAACGAAAGAAAAGTGCTGAACGAGACTCCTTGTAATTATCAGCGCTCGACCCTGACCGATGACTTGATATAATTTCCTGTTGTCGCAATGTGTGTTCGCATGCAAGAGTACATTGCCGACGCCATGCAACGTAATTACTAAAAAAAAAAGTAGCCTCGTTCGTTAATATTTGCCACTAATGTCTTAGAATGCTCAGAATCCTTAGAACTGGAGATTTCTAGGATTTCTCCCAAGTGGAACTTTTTTCTCCGTATGCATTTCTGATATTATTTCTTCGCAATCTCTCAGATCGTTAGAATCTAGTTCTTCTCCCGAGGAACCTACGGATGAAAAATTTCTCCTTAACGTTCCCCGTGGGTATTTTATTTTCTGCACGATTTCGTGCGAATTCTCGGAGGATTCTCGCCGCGTTTATCTCTGCGCTCCTTCTTTCCCTCGGTCGCGAGCCGATCGTGCGTAAGATCGCGGTGCGTGCACAGGCGTGACTCGCATCGCGCACGAAGCCGCCGTCGATTTCTCGCGACGAGACCCGCACGCCTTAATTAGCAACACATGTGGCGAACGTCGTCGTCGGCTGCGAGCAACCCCACCCATCGATAGATCGTGCCAACGCTCTCCTCGATCGTGCCCTCATACGGTTTTGCACTGCAGAGTTAAAGGCTGCACACACAATCGGGTTATTGCTCCGCGAGGCCAATAACGATTTCGCGATTTTGTGAACCCAAGGTGTTAAAGCGAGAGCTATTACATTAGCGTAATATAGTAGGAGCTAAATTCATGGAAAGTACATCTTGTACGACACATCTTAGACTGAAGTTATAACTACCAAATGTATAGTGAAATAGTATCAATGAAATATTTTATCAATATAATAAAAGAAAATTTTTTTTTACTAAATGTTTAGTAACTCATACCAGATTTGATAATACTTACTAAACATTTAGTAAAAAATTTTTTTTTTGTTATATTGATAAAATATTTCATTGGTACTATTTTACTATACATTTGATAGTTATAACCAGACTTTTTTTCAGTGCACACAATAATATCTAATTAAATTCAAAGCATAACAGAATAACATTCTTTTTTTACTCGTATTTACCGTTGTTTCTTTCTGTTATATTTACATTTTCACGAGTTTCGTTTCTTATATTTTCTTTTTTTTAATTAGTACATTGAAAAAAAAGACTGGTTACAACTACCAAATGTATAGTGAAATAGTATCAATGAAATATTTGGCCAATGTAACCAAAAATAATTTTACTTTTTTAAATATTTAGTAATTTATACCAGATTTGATAATACTTTCTAAATTTAGTAAAATAAAATTATTTTTTATTATATTGACAAAATATTTAATTGATACTATTTCACTATACATTTGGTAGTTATAATCAGACTTTTTTTCAGTGTAATAACCAGACTATTATTCTATAAATAGAGAATACCTCTTTGTTTTATTCAAGAGATCTTATTGTATTCTTTTGCATTTTTATCGAGCTTCTTCGTATTGTCACCACGAAAAGGGAACGGTATTCCAATTAGGCTGGTCAATTAACCGAGCACGGTACGTTACACCGAAACCCGGATAATTCTGGTGAATGCCAAGTTGGCTGGAGTTCCTGAAAACCGGCGTTTTAAGCGTTCCTGACGATTATCCTAGTAACCGTGGAGCCGGTCTATAAAAACGACGGCTTCTCCTGATCGCGCAGCTGTTCTCGTCGTCGCTGTGTCTCAATTAACGATGAGTCCCCATTAGTCACTCTTGGCTAGGTACGCAGACGGGCGGGCGGACACAAGGAGCCTCTGGACCGTGATGGAAGTCGTTTCGATGATAATCATTGTGTAAAATATTGTGACTCGTTTACTCATGCTTCTCGTGACGTACGTGACGTTTTCCCGACCCCGGAATCGCGCGTTCGTGCTTTTCTTTCGACAAAGTCCTTTTGGAGAATTTTCTTATCGGCGACGGAATCGGTTCGTTTAGCTTTATTTACGTCTAATGATAACTCGATTGCCGACAAGCTGATCCTCGCATGAATCATTTCTCCGCAGTTAAGATTCATGAGGAGATGATACAGTTTTGAACGTAAGAACACGCGGTAATAAAAACGCGAAGTCCAAAGTAAAGGAGATCAATGTTTAACGTAATTTATGCTCGTGACGCGATTAATTTTTCTTTGGCATAGATTATAATGAAATATTATTATTAAGAAATAAAATTGTTGATAAACAAAATAATGTATATATTTAATTAGAAAATAGATTCGGGATTTTATTTAGTAAATTTCTAACTTTTTACTTATGATTCATTTACAAATCATTCCAGTCGGAAAAAAGATATTGAGAAACTTAAAGATGTTCTGGCTATACAATCCGATAAAAGTTAAAACTGCAACAAAATATATTCATTTTCGCTACAAAAGTTATTATAAAATAAAAATTTGTATTTTTTCGAAGAAAACAACGAAAAATTGATTATAATAATTTTTGCCACAAAAATGACTATATTTTGTTGCAGTTTTAAAGACATAACTTTTAAATCAAGCAGTTAGTAGATCTAAATCAATTTTTGCACAAATGTTTATTAGAATTTTGTTAGTATATATGAAAATTTTGGTTTAATTTTCAATGTTGCTTCCTTATCAAACTTGCAAAAAAACGCAATTTTTGTAAATTTGATGAGGAAAGAGCATTGCGAATTAAATCAAAATTTTTACATATACTAACAAAACTTACATATACTAACAAAACTCTAATAAATATTTGTGCAAAAATTGATGCAGATCTACTAACTCATTTAAAAGTTATTTATAAGATCAAGAATAAATAAAAAAATTAAATAACTTTTAAACTAATAAGAGAATTGTATTCAAATTTTATATAGACACACAAACGTAATAATAGAACAATCTGTGAAATTTTTACATTCTTGGTAACGTTTTTGAGATACCACCCATACATTCTTAATAAACATTCTAATAATGAAAATATCAGGTTATTCAACAGGCGTCAATAAAGCGGAAAAATTCTTAAAAGAAATTACATAACAATTGTGTCATTTAATACATATATTTAAAATAAAAGATATGTATTAGAAATCCAGATGCACGTTAGACGGCAGTAAAATAAATCTCTGAATCTTGCTACATTAAAGATCTAATCTTGCTGGATTGAATCGATCAAGATGAAAGTTCACGTAATCCTGGAGGGCATTAAGAAATTGCTGTCGCCGTCATTTTCGGCAACCGATGACGTCACCTTGACGACGACCTCTTTGACATCTTTGCACGAGCGTACATGCACGTGCATTCACACGTGTTCGCACGCATACGTGTGTGAGTGCGTGCGTGCGTTCGTGCGTGCGTGCGTGCGTGTTTGTGCGTGCGTGTGTGTGCGTGCGTGTGTGTGCGTGCGTGTGTGTGCGTGCGTGTGCGCGTGTGCGCGTGTGCGTGCGCGCGTGTGTGTGTGTGTGTGTGTGTGTATGTGGCGCATGTGGGGCAAACAAAACGCTCCAAGGGAAGCGGGCTGACGCCATCAATTTCAGTCGAGCAATTGAGGGTGCAGCCTCGCGTCTCTGTTACATCCTTCGTCGCGTCGTCTCTCCATCCGCGTTTCCGGCAAACAAATATTTACAATCGCCGAAACGAGCTGCGATAAGCGTATTCCATGTGCACACCCGAATCGTCTCTAAGGTTAATTTCGACATGGAAATACAGAAATTGAGTGGATCACGTTGTCAAAATATCGTATTTAACTTTATTCACAGCGCACGTATAAATACTTTTCGAACGATATTTTCAGTCATTATTGTCCCATATTCTCAATTCACTTTTATCGATAAATGCATATATTTATTTCTGAGACAGTATCGTAAACTAGATGCTTAAAAGCACGTTTATCGATAAAATTGAGTTGGGCCATTATTTCACTTACTCCCTTTTAACAGGTATATCTTTTGATCGTTTTTCTTTATTAGAACCAAAGAGGAAAATGATTATTGAAAGTAACGTTCTCATAAATTCATTAATTTGCGACGTGTGCGCGCAATTTTACAGACCGCGATCTTCCGCGAATTGCTGCATTCACGTCATTCTTGTTTATTAGAGCGACTCATGTGACACTGACGTCAAGGAATCGTTCTGTTTGCCGGACAATCTCGGTTTAGGATTTCCCTTCTTCCTTTCCTCAGAAAAACCGCGCCGGTGAAAGATAACGATATATAAAAAATGGAATTGCCTTCTCGGATAACACTACCTTTTTTTATCTTTGTATAGGCTGTATAGGGGATATGTAACTTATAGGGATGCCTTAACACATGCATTATTAGCTGGATGAAGAATATGCATTAGACACACGAGGATCAGACACATTTCAGATGTGTGTATCGTTAGATAGATTTAGATTCTACAACATAGATTCGTAAAACAAATAGAAATAAATACAAATTGAACAAGAAAGCCTTCTACGGTCATAACTAGATTTTATTGCTTCATATTTACTTGTGTGATTTTATATACCTATTTTCAAATTCATCCGACTGCGCGCCGAATGGTTTTTGCGATCATAACACAGCTCTAAGACGAATAAGAATAAGTAATATCATATTAATTAAGACACGGTCCCAGGTTCAAATCCTGGCTGAGGTGATATTTTTTGCAATAAATTCTTTACAGTTTTTTCAGGGGGGAATGGGTTTAATATATAGATGCAAGTCAGCATCAATCGTTATTACATTGATTTCAATTTAATTAATGTGATATTACTTATTCTTATTCGTCTTAGAGCTGTGTTATGACCGGAAAAATAATTCGGCGCGCAGTCGGGTGAATTAGAAAAAAGGTATATAAAGTCACACAAGTAAATATGAAGCAATAAGATCTAGCTATGACCGTAGAAGGCTTTTTTGTTCAATTTGTATTTATACATTAACGGTCTAATATCTCTCTAATTTTAAATATAAATAAATAATAGACAACACACACTGGAAAATAAGAATTCTAAAAGTAGCTATGAATATTTGAATAATTTAAGTATAATAGCACATACATATATGTGCGTGTAAATTATTACATTCGTAAAAATAAAATGCATATAAAATAAAAAATTGTTATTATGCTTATTATAGTTAGATATATATTTGAATTGTCACGTTGCTTGAAAATTATACTATTTAGTTTGATTAAATTGAAAAGTCATCGTAATTAGTTCTTTCATTAAATTTACCATGAATACTGATGCTCTATAATACTGAACGCAAACTGCAGTCTATTCTTCTTCATTCTTTTCATTTTTATTATGTTGACGTCTTTCTTCATCTTCCGGTGAAAGATAATACAGCGCACTTTCCGCGGTAGCAGGAATGTATCAGCTTCCAGCGGTAGATTAAATCTCTCCGCATATATAAGGTATTTTCCAATTTTTTCAAATACTTTAAATAATTTCACGTTCAGATAATTTTATCACAACAAAAATGTCTCATTATCGGTATTAATTACTATAGCTGCAATTATTAAAAATAAGAAACTTCGTGAATTGTTCTTCGGAATTGTTAATCTATGTTGTTTTAATATAAAATATATTAATATATTGTTTTAATTAACATATTAATATGAAATATAATAATTAAGTTTTTCACATATTAATACACAAAATGAGGATATACTAATTAAATGCATGTATACATAACACTTTGTACTGATATAAGACACCCTGTACTACACTTTGTGTCGAACGAGTTTCTCGAAAGAAAGTCGAGTAACAGCAGCTAGAAAGGTCGGAGTTCGGCTATAGTATCGGCCGCGTTCAATCAGTGAGTAACGCCGGGATCTCATCGTCATCTCGTTTCTCACCGGTGAGAACCGATCGATCCGAAGTGTTGTGACGATGTGCTTTGCCGGATTCTCGCGCAAACTTTCCAATCACCTCTCTCTCTCTCTCTCTCTCTCGTCCGATAATCCGGACAGGACGCCAGCTCGCCTCCGGGTCTCTTTGATTATCCGAGATTAGACTTACATGGAGGCTTTGGTGATGCGATAGTGCGACAGTATAGTCAGTAATATTAATGTAACGAGGAAAGTTTAGATCTCAAGTATCTTAAGCACGAGGAATCACATAGCATGTGTGAAATTTACACGCTGACGATAATTTAATGTTGAAGTGAACTTATAATTGCATATTTAAATACCTTCCTTGTAACTTGTCATTTCTTTAAATATCTCCGATCATCTCTGATATTTGAGTTTTTGTAAAATAAAATTTTATAATTTTATAATTTAAATTTTATTATTAAAATTTTATAATTGAGAAATT
>QKQZ01007890.1:0-15051 GCA_003595255.1 Solenopsis fugax | reverse complement strand
GTAATATCTTCGTCCTTCAGCTTCCGAGTCGTAAAGTACTCGCTCGCTCGCTCGCGAGTTGCCGTAATACTTCCTGGAGGCGAGTGCTACTCGCGCTCGCAAGTGCTAATTTTCCGCTCCGTTCGAGGTGTTGCGGCAATCCGCGGGAAAACGAGGTAATATTTGCTTTCGACACTTGCTCCGAACCACCGAAAAAAAGTGCCTGAAAGTCGAAAGGTTGCGCGAACTCTGACGTGTCCGCCGGCGCGCGTGTTCTCTGACGGATTAAAAGAAAAAAGAAAAAAAAACCGGACACGTGACTCCGCGGGCGAGATACGTCCGAGGCCTAGGCTCGCGAGATGCCTGGCACACTTTATGCTTCCGCGAATTCGCGTAAAACGGGTAACGGCTGGAATTCCATCATTATTGCCGCGGCGGGCGCAACACTCGCGCGGCCCGCTCTGTCATTCCTTCGCCTCGTTCTGCATTGCGTTCGCTCCCGATGCAGAAACGCGACCTGGAGCGCTGGCCACGGGTGAATACTGCTCGCCGAATAGTATTCACGTTCGAGCTCTTTGTTGGAACCACGTTAACAATCTAACCGGCGGCGGCGCGGCGCTCGAACGCCGCGATTTTTACGCTAATTTGACGCAGCGCTCGAATCACCGTTCGAAGTGCCGTGGGCTACAGTGCGCAACGATCGACGGAACGAAAGCTGGGGGAACTAATGCGCGAGAAACGAATCTAGAGTCAAATTAATTCGACCCGATTCGTCATCGTGAATTGAAGGAAAAACATTTTCCAGCGGAGAAGGAGAGCTGCGCCTATTACATTCGTAATGATTATTCACCTGACATTACTCACTGGATTACGTCGCGTTACTCATGCAACTCTAGTCATACGCATGTATCAACTATTTGACTAAAAAAAAAGAGCACAAGACTGCTTTACATTAAAATATTCTTTCAACGAAGTACGCAAATCGCGAAACACGAATGCATGAGGATGCAGATTATTCATCAAGCTCGCGTTACTTCCTGCTCATTAATAATCTACACGAGCTTTGCGAGGCTGCGCTCCTTCTGACGTCGATAATTAACTTGGGAAAACCGTGAGTGTTTTATCAAAACTGACATTCGCGAACAAAGCTGAGATACATCCTCCTGCGTTTCCCTTTAAACTATTTAAGTAACTATTACATAACTTTGTGAACCAAATCAGCACCGTCGAATATCTTCAGCACGGAAAGAACAATTTTGCTGAAATACAGATCTGAAAATAATTGGATTGAACCATTTAAAAATTGTATCGGAAGTTCAACTTGGTTGCTTGAATGTCAAAACTTGGACATCCTTCATAATTAATTTAATTTAATTTATTGCGTGCAACACAATACAAGATTTGATAAAATTCAGACCATTGGTGAAGATTACTCAGTTATTATTAGTAATAACTGAGCACACAATATGTGAGGCTGCAGCCAAGCGACTGATACGATGCGCTGCCTAATCAACATCTACATTAATTATCTTATCGTTCATTAGTATCATCGATTAAAAGATTCAGTAACGAAAATAGCCGATTTATAATACTTAATTGGAAGCATATACAATACTTCAAAAAAATTAACATTATTAAA
Organism: Solenopsis fugax; assembly: GCA_003595255.1. Taxonomy (NCBI): domain Eukaryota; kingdom Metazoa; phylum Arthropoda; class Insecta; order Hymenoptera; family Formicidae; genus Solenopsis; species Solenopsis fugax. Next base: position 13,433 of record QKQZ01007890.1, on the reverse strand, counting down.
ACGATGTAATATATAGCACTGTTAAAAACATTACATACAGCTTTATATATTACCTTACGTTTTAATAATTAAATGTTTTATTAAAAAATATTTAACATTATTAAAATACAAATAAATTATTATATACATTTACTAAAGTAACATTCAAATCTAAGAAAATTTATATGAGATTAATGATACAAGCGACTTTAAAATTATATTAAAAATTTATCGCAAAAATATACAAGATATAACAGCACAAAAGAAGTTTACATAAGTTATGGTTAAATCAACTGTAATACAAGGCAATAAAATAAAATTTCAAATTTTAATGGTCCAGCATAAAATTATTTTCTTTTCTGTATCTAGTTAAATTTTTAGATGCTGTAGTAAAATTATTCTTTTCATGTGAGAAGCTCCGATATTTTCAGACTGAAAAAAAACAGATACGTTTCTCATAACGAACATCAAAGAGAGAAGTTGTCGGAGGATTAATGGATGTCATAACATGAAGTTGCCTGAAAGCAGGATGAACACGTAGAATCGCGTGAGGACGCGAATAGTTGCGAGGACAAGTACGCGGTCGCCTAATCAGTTCATTACGAGATAAGAGCGGATCGCACCCGGATATGACTCGGGCGGGGAAAAAGGCAAGGTACCGCACTCGGACGTCATTAGGACATGCAGAAGAAGAAAGAAACCCGCCGCTGATTGCCAAGAGTGTAGCATGAGTAGCCCGCTCCGCTCCGCTCCGCTCGCTCGCTCGTGACGCGCGTTAATTGTGCGTTAGGTGCCGCCACGACCGCCGACTTCTATCCAGTCAGCGGAGGCAATGACTCACGGCTAATGCGGGTCGCGCGCATTAAGAAAGCCTATCTGAGCACCGGAATTTTAATTCCGCTCTGAAAGCATGCCTGTCGCGTTACACGTCGCGCGATCTTTCGCGCCGGCTGTCCTTTACGAGGAACTTTACACGATTTTATCTTCCACCCCGCAGTTTCCTTCGCACAGTCGCGACTTTCCGACTGTCGGCCTCGCTTCTAGACCTCTCCTCCCCCCCCCCTCCGTCTGTCCGTCCGTTGTCCGTCCATCGTCGTTACTTTAAGATTATCTTCGTACGGCTGCTAAGAGATAACGATAAGAACGCTGTTCCTGAGGTATATGAGGAGAGAAAGTTCGGAGGAAGCTCTTTTCTACGTAACTTTTCCAAAGGGACGTAAAACGCCCGACGACTCGCATTAATCTCGAGCGACCTACATTCACGACGACTCGCGACTCTGCGATCCTGGGACATATATAATACTTGCCTGGAAAAGCTTGTCCCGCGCCCTTCCCACACCGAGCCAAATCTCAGCGCGGTACTGCCACTCGTGGAACCCCATTCGTTTACGCTCGCGGGTCCGTCCTCCTCTCGCTTTTAACGTGCAAACTTAAACGTACGATTGATACTTATATCGCGCGTTACGTCCGGCGTAAGCTCTCTCGCGACGCGTATAGCTTTACGCCCGTCCGCGCGATCTCGCGATGACGATCGACAGTCGACTACTGCACCGTGCAATCGTGCGCCGCGCTCCATCGTTCCGTAACACCGGGAGCCGCGTATGACTCACGTGCGTAAGGAATCTCCGGCGTGCGTGAGACGCTCGACGTGTATGAATGAAAATAACGTCGCGTTGCCACGGCGACGAGGTGAGAGGTGTGTGGGTGCTCGAGGAAGCACGCTTTCATGAATGAACCGACGGCAGTGCACGCGTGGATGTGCCGTTTTGCGTCTCGTCGCTCGTCGCGTCGGTCTGACGCAAAACGGTCCCTTCGTTATATAAGCACGCCCGGCTCGTTCCCGGAAAGGATTTAACACTTTGCTGATCATAAAGGATGATCAAAGCGGCGTCGCTCTTCCGCTGCAGTCTGTATCGACCACAACAAAGCGTGTCGCGTCGACGTGACGTCGCCGCTGCGAATCTGCGCGGATGTAAAAATAGCCGCGGAATGACGCACCTTATCCTTGAAAGGCCCGATTTTGTCGGAGGCGACGGACGCGCGTGCAGCCCCGATCCCGATGATCCCGTCGCACCGCGTCGTTCGGTCGCTCGAGAGTGATTGATCGTCGGGCGCGACTCGACGAAAGGAAATCGATTAATCAAGAGACTGAGTGCAGTTCAACGCGGATCATTACTTTCCTCGTGCGTACTTGAACGAGAAGAGTTCGCGGCGACGTCTTGTCGTAATGATTATTATTATTATTCTTATTAATCCCACGTCGTGAGTAAAGGCCCTATCATCATTACCGCTATCATTATTGCCTCGTTACGTGCGTTTCGCGCACGCGGAGTCTCTCTAATACGCGAGACGTGGGCAGTATACTCCCGGTACTTTGCGAGCGTGCGCGCGCGGAAAGAGTCGCGCGGTCGAAGGCCTCGTTCGCGTAAAAAGTCGCGCCGTGTTTAAAAAAACGCGTTCTCCTCGGCTTGCGAAAGTGTGACGACCGCGCGGCCGCCGCCGGTACCTGATGCCAACTTCTGCGCACGTACGTGTATGAGCTTCGGTGTCGGTGCATCGAGTAAGTAAACATGTTTAGCGCCCACTCGAGAGATTCACGAAGGTTCTCAAAACGCGAGACCAGCCGTGCGAGACCACCAGAGGAGAATCTATTCGACTGCGTCTGCGTCTTCCCTTGCGGGGGGAAGGAAGGGATCGGCTCTCGCGGGGTATGATATCGTCGTACGGAGCTGTTGCGATTATTCTGCTTGCACAGCCGGAATATCGTGTCGATTCTCAGGGGTTCTCTCACACTTCTCTTTCTCTCTCTCTCTCTCTTTCTCTCAACGCTTTAACGGCTCTGTGTCATAAATTCCAAAACTAAAACCTCAGCTTGGTCGAGGACAAACGGTTAAGGATGTATGGATCATATCTTAGAACATTATCAAAAATATAAAAATTTCATAGAATATTCTAGTGTTACGTTTGAGTACACAGAAAAAAATGAGTATCAAATCAACAATTCATTGTTTCATATATAAGCAAGAATATAAAATCTTCTTGGAAGAATTTTATAATCTAGATGAGACATAATTTGCTTACATGAAGAAACAAAATTTCTTTATGTTAGCAAATTATATCTCTTTGAGATTATAAATACTTGCAAGGAAATTTTATATTCTTGCTTATATATGAAACAATGAATTGATTTGATACTCATTTTTTTTCTGTGTATCTGTGTAAAATTTGAGCACAACTCATTCATTTAAAAGTTATTTAATTGATTTTTATATAAAATTGCATTTTGCAGTACTTATTTTATTGCAAAGATGGAAGTATCATTACCAATTAAATCAAAACTTTTACATATACTGTAATAAGACTGTAATAAATATTCGTGCAAAAATTTATTTAGATCCGCTTACTTATTTAAAACTGCAGCAAAATACAATAATTTTCGCTACAAAGACCATTATAAATCAAACTTTTCATTGTTTTCTTCTTTGCAGCTAGTTTCAGAGACGTAAAAAATTTTTTATTGTTGATTAGGAAAAAAAAGAATAAATCTGAATAAGCCTTCAGCTTTAAAATTTATAATAACTTTGAGCTCGTATTATGTAGTCAAAACATGCTTAATTAGTGACGCGATGAACTCGTGGAAAGAAATACAATTCTTTTGTTTATTCCTCATTTCGTTATCGATTTATGCAGCACGATGCGTCCTGTGGGTTTAACGAAGCGTTAAACGTCACACGTGCCGAACGAAGACGGGAAATAGACTACCTATGTGTTGAAACGTACCAGCACGCGCGGGCGAAGCCGAGCTAAATTCGCGACGCGATTGTAACGAAACGCGAATCGCGCGGGGCTTTCATTTGCGGACGATTAATTTTGCATCCGCGCACGCCCGCGCCCTGTCGGGCTCGCAAATCGTTGGCGCTCTCGCCCACGTTTCACCATCGCTTGTCGTATTGTACAGCGGTAATAACGCAACGCGATTTGCGCGGACTTCGTCCCATTATGCGCGAAAGCCGTCCGATGATTCATCGCCGATACGTTCCGACAACGGCCTTGTTATCAATGGCCACTTTTAAGCCATTAACCCCGGAGGGTTTATTGCGCTCGCCGAGAAGTAAATCGCACACAAGTCTTCTTATTTATTTATTTTCTTCTTCATACCAGCAGCGAGATCCGCGGTGGAAAACACGTACTTTATGCGCCGCGCAAAAATCATCGAGGCAAGAAAATGCAATTCGTCATCGACCTTGAATCCGTCTCGCGGGAGCGCACGTGGAAAATAATCGAGAAACCATAGCAGATAATAAACAAGGCGGCACGTGGAGAGCCGGTGCATATGCGCGGCATTTCTCGTCAGTTTCAACTTGATAAATTCCATTAAGCGCCACAAGGCTGCATAATCCCATTGGACGGTACGTCCAATCAGCGAGAATTCGCAACTAACTAAAGGATTTATACGAACGGACGGCGAGCGGTGCGACTTGCTATTCAGGATGCGGCTTGGTTGTAAAACGCACCACGCTCGTTAAATCGTCGACGGACAAGTGCGGCTCGATGGTATGCGCGAACGTGTGGAAAAATCGCTACGAAATTCCGTCGGTATAATCGGAACGAAATTTGGAACAATTTTTGCATTCCATGGAAAGAGAAAAAGAGATCTCGCCAAGCTCCATTTTTACCCTATTTTAGATTGATTTTCCAATAATCTGTTCTCTTCAAACGTCAGTTAATAATAATAATAATAATGTTTTAATACTCGCGTATGTAAATACGAATTCCTGACCGAGCCTCGAAGCACGTCCTCTCAATTGACCATCGACTCGACGACGGGCTCTTGTTAGCACCTCGAGCGAACTACGCGAGATAGGACGACATACGAGTATATCCCGTGCTTAAGTCGGTCCCTGGCCGAGTAATTAATTTCCATTCGCGGGATCAACAGTCGCGAAATTATTCTCGGTAAGGGCAACCTGTTTTCACTCTACTATTCCGGACATATGCGGGCCGACTTACTCAGGTCGCAGCACCATTAGTCCACGTTAATTAACGATGTTAAGATAATGTCGTGACGATATCCCGACGATAGCGTTTGCTGCTAAGTCGCCTTAACTCCCTGTCGACACGTCTCATTATTCAAATCTCCGAGAGTGCGCGATTTAACTCAAAGTGCTCTCGTCACACTGAGAGAAAAAATTGTAGTGGCAACTATAAGGTGACAACCATACAAATGTTGTTAATATAATTATAATATATAGTTAAGTGAACTATATTATAGTTATTGCAACTAAATTAATGGTTAAGAGAACTAATAAAAAATAGTTGTAGTATACTATATGTATAATAAAGTAATTACAACTATTTTTTATTAGTTCTCTTAACCATTATTATATATATTATAATTTTATTAACAAAATCTGTGTATGGTTGTCCCCTTATAGTTGCCACCACTACAATTTTTTCTCACTGTGTTTAGCCGTGAAAGTTCCGCGTGTAAACGGAATCGAGGCAGCGCCGGGACACGTGCGCGATCGCCCGTAATTGAAGAAATTTACGCGTACCGTTGTTTAACGGCCGTGACAATTAGAGGTGGAGAAAGTAAGGAAGTGGGTATTAGCGAGTCACCGTCGTCATCTAACGAGACACCTTCGACGGGACGTGGCTTAACGAGGCGACCGCGGCTACCTCATTGAATCTTAAACACGACTAATCAAACACGTCGTCGCTCAATTAGCGGAATTGTCGATCGGTGTATTTAGAGATTTTCATGCCGGTCAGTAATCTCGCCTTGGTACCGTCGGAAAGTTCTGCCTTCGAAACTGACGTACGACGCGTACAACCGCGCACACGCGCGTACAGAATTTGCATTCGCATATACAGGAGACTTTCGCGGAAATCGCGCGGTCGACGAACTTATATGCGGCCAACTACGCGGCATTTTGACTGTCGGTCCCGAAGAGACGGACGGCTCACGGTGAAATCAACTCAATTAGCGTTGAATGTTTTATTCGCCGGGGGAATCCTAAGTTAGGAATGCGCATATTCTCCAGCACGATCAAGGCCGCTCACACACACATATGTACATACACAAAATCCGTCGGGAAATTGACCGTGGATTTTTCTGACCTACTTCCTTATGTAACTGATGAAGGCTCCGCGTGGCTTTTCATGCGCCAGCTCCGACCCACCCTAAGGACGCTGTTTTTGAACTTTCGTTTAAAATGATAAATGTTTAATGCACCGCCCGACCGTGAAGATCTTCGGATATTTTCTGCCCTCCTTTCTATCGCGACCGTATCTCGTGCGCTTCAACGTCGCTGTCATTATTTTCACAAATTTACATAATCATCATACTTCCGTGTATACCTTATTCGGACAATAATATCGCTGTGAAAACGATCACTCCGTAACTCCCGTTACGCTTCGATTAATTTCTTACTTAGTATGAGAGATCCTGCAACCCCATCTGCGTTGCAAATTGAACCGAGATTGCTTCAGAGAGTTCAAGTTCGCCTTACAGTAAGAGGAAAAGTTTCATGATTTTAAGTTTTAAAGTTTTACATTTTATTGTGCAACGTTTAAAAAAAAAAAGTAATCAACAGGCAACAGGGACATCGTGGCGCACGAAAGTAACTGGAACACGAGAAACTCGTGTTGATTATTTTCTCGAGCGGGGGGATAACTCGAGTTAACTCGAAGCAATTTTTGCTATGGTGCAAGTGCAAGCTCGGGATGGCAATCTCCAAGAGATGAGCAGATCATCGTCGAAGAAGTTTGTTAGTGAAAACGCACGCGGACACACTTTGCGATTTCTCCCGCGCAATAAATCCCAATAACACAAGATTCACGTGTTATTAGCATCGGCAATCGGTTTCTCTTCGTGTATATTTAAAAATGTCGTTAAGAACGCTACAACGATGCCGCTTGTCGTCATTTGCGACGGCGGCGGCGACGTTGTAACAGAGATGCAACGCAAAAATGTCCGCGGTCATACGCGTATCCGGACAACCGAGGCGGATGCGAAGCTGTGTCCTCCGTCGTATTATTAAACGGCCCTTCCTGTTCGCGACGTGCATACTAATCGAACGGACTTGTATCGAAAGGTTCCAACCACGTGGGTGGAAGTCGTTGTGGACACGACTTGGCGGAACTCGCGAGTTAGCGGTTGTCAGCGCGAATTTTTCACCGGCAATCGATCCTCGGCCACCGACTATAATTTCTAACGACAACTCAAATTGACTCACCCTTCCCTTTTCCTCTGTCGCGTGTTCTTTGGATCGCCTACTCACCTGCAAGTCAAAAATAACACAAGGATTAGAACATAATTTTTCAACAAGTATAACTTTATCCTGAATTTTCACTGTTTTGTTTTATGTAAAATTTAAATTTAAATTACAGGAAATATACAGTTTCGGTCAAAATTATATCACCTTTCGATTTTTTGAGCATAACTTTTATCGAAGTGTATTGAATGCACTCAAAATTTTATAGTGGAAGGTACTTGATGGAAGGTACACCTTGTACATAAAGTGTAATGAGATTTGACAATACATGCTATGATCTTTGAACTTTTTGTTAATTTTTTCATAGTCGCACTTTTGTGCTTTCTTTGTTTTTCGTGTCGCAATCATATGTTTTTACCATCATAACCTAGTTTTAGCAGTTAGATTTAATATTCCACATTATTTGTTATAATGACTCAAAATTTATGATTAAAATTTAACATATTTTGGAAATTTCAAATAAAATTAATTTTTTACAAGTTGCTGTTTTCATTACTGATAAAAAATTATTATTTACGTAAGTTATACTTATCATCAAAAGATATTATGATTTAATAGAGATTCGTGCTCTTTAAAACAAGTTATGCTAAAAAGAAATCGAAAGGTGATATAATTTTGGCCGATACTGTAGAATAAAAAATTGAGATTTTGATAAGCAGAATTTTTAATCGCATCCTAATTTGGGTTTATGCGCTTAAAAGTTCCTGCGCCGATCGGACGAGCACGTTTTCAGGATCGTTTCTCGCGTCGGGCGCATCGGAGGCGTCGAACGAGTGACTTTAACGAGGGAACACGCCAATAAAGACGCAAGTGCAACGACTGACAAATTACGTCGACATGTCGATGCATTCTGCGGCGCGCTGATAAAGTCCATTGGGCTTTTGTGGCCGCTCATCGCTCTTTGTCATCCTGTTACGGAGAATTAGCCACCTCACTTCGCTGCACTTCGCGATGCGAGGGCAATAATTCGCGGTACTGGATCACAGCGATTGTGCGCGAGCGATCGGGGTCGCGATATTTATTCGCTCCGAGCGTGCAATAAGAGCGAAACGAGCTTTTCGCAATTACACGAAAGTAATATATCCGCGAGGGATACTCCCTGCTCTTTCTCTTTCCCTCCCTCTTTTTTCCAGATCACTTTTTACTGAAATAATTAACTGAGTAAGTACACAACTGAACGCTAGTCGCACTTTTATTGCGTTTTGAACACGCATACTTTCACCAAACGCCCCGTTTTAAGTATGATTAAACTTGTTACCGTAATTTCTAATGCGTGTCACCTCACGTCGAAAACGAGTTGTACGGAAAAAGATGAAAAAATGTATATCTTCGAGGCTATCGCGAGATCGACAGGGATCATTAAGTAGGTACATTATACGAGCCATTCCTATTCTTGATCGGTGATAAGGCTCAGTGTGTCCACGTACGGCGATATAAATTTGTTCACATTGGTGAAAACGATGCCGTGCGAAACTTTCGTGCGAAAGGTCGCCGCTCGCGGAATTCGCCGAAAACTTCTCATCGTTTTCGGCGAAGACCCACTTACGAAACAGGGAAACCACACGACCCACTAATCACCTGATGAATCAGGTGGTCTTGCACGGTGGCCTTGCAATTTTAACGATTCGCTAATGCGACGACACAGTGTCGCGTGACGCAAAAGTGTTACTCGTGTAAAAATTACAAGTGAAAACGTCAGCGGAAAGCGGCGTCGAATGCACCACTGACACCAATATAATTGCAAACTAATGAACTTCCGAGTTCTTGCTCAACGGAAGAACACGCGTGCGACATCGGCAAACAAATGTTTGACGTTCTTATTGTCGTGTAGAAGTGATTTGTGATTCTTCGAGACAATTATTCGATAATATGCGTATTGTAATAACGATCGTTTATTATCATATTATGACGATGATGAATCAAAGAGTATATTCGTAGTCCCCTCTCGAAAATATCTCGACGTTTCTACAGTAATAAAACTTTAGCGTCACTCTTTGTTTCCACACAGAAAAAAATGACTATCAAATCAACAATTCATTGTTTCATACATAAGCAAGAATATAAAATCTTCTTGGAAGAATTTGATAATCTTGATCAGACATAATTTGCTTACATGAAGAAACAAAACTTCTTTATGTTAGCAAATCATGTCTGTTTGAGATTATAAATACTTCCAAGGAGATTTTATATTCTTGCTTATATATATGAAACAATGAATTGTTGATTTGATACTAATTTTTTTTCTGTGCAACTGACGAAAGCTGAAACGTCAGTGCGGGCGGTCCTTTACCTTACATCCTTGAAGAACAACAGATCGCGAATGTTCTCTTCTCGAGGGGGACACATCGACGTGTTTCACAAGGGTATCCCGATAACGTCGCGAAAAAGGTCGCCGGGTTTTTCTAGTCTCATGATACGTTTCGGAGAAATCCAATTATCATGGCAACGAATGAGAGCAACAGGAGTCGCGGCGAGTGAGAGCGAATGATAAATGGCGCGGATAACAGATGCATCGCTCCGCCGCGGCTACTGCAAACCGCGGAATGCGCGCATAATGCCATTCTTTCATGCGCGTATCTGAAAGGTCGTCGGATTTCGCGAGCGGTCCATTATCGCTGCGCGCGATAAGGCGCACTCGCGCACGCAATTATCGATAATACCGCGGCCGTCAATCTCCGCAATTTAAACCCAAGGCGAATCATTAGTCTCTTCTTTTCCCGGTGTGCTTCGATAACGGAGCTCCCAGATACGAGCGATTGAAGAAAAAAAAAAAAAAATTACATCCCGAGACGTTAAACGATGAAAAAAAAAACCGAGTACAAGTTTAATCACCCGTTTCTTCCCATGGTCTCGCGATACGCGTAAAAACCTCGCACCCGTTCTGAGCGTCGTAATAACGAAAGCATCGCGCACCACTTAAAAATCTCACCGTGGAAAACTTGACGTTCAGGAAGTCGTAGTACCTCACCAAGAACTTCATCGTGCCAGCTGCAACGGTCGAAACTTGACGTAGAGCGACGTGTCGCAGCGAGATCGACGTCTATCAAGTTTCGTCTCGCGAATGCAATGCAACGCGATTAAATGCAGCGTATGACAGTCGCGTGTAAGAAAATTGATTGCATTAAATCGTCGAAAGAGACGTAAAAACGTTGCTCCCTCGATAAACTTATTCTTGGGACGCCTAACGTTATCAGCGTAACGTCTCGCCGGTTATCCCCGTTCTCGGTTCCGCAACGAGGCCGTAAATTCCAACGATCGAGTTACTGGTAGTCGCACTTGGCCGGAAAAAAACGCACACGCCGCGCAGATCGATCTTTCGTTCTCTTATCTCGAGGGAGAGAGATGCATCATGCTCGCGCGCGCGCGCGCTAATTACATCGGTGATTCGAGATTAAGCGTTCTAACGAGATAAATTGATCTCGATAGAGCTCCTGCCGATTGGTCGTTATTTTTTGGAAACGGAATGTCGATACGACTCAATTGCAGGATTTTATTTATCGTTCTGCCCCTCCCAGTGAAGAAAACATATCGGTAAGTGCAAACTCACGGTGAAAAAATGCGTAGCGTTATGTAACCGGTCGCGTTGCGATACAACTGACTCGACGTGCGTTTACGCGTCTTTGGCCAACGCGTGGGCCCCGACGACGACGTGGCGCGTGTACACGCGTGAAAACATATGCGTGTTTATTGAGTGGCCGATTCAAACCGTCGCGTCGCGTCGCCGCCGCCGCCGCGCGTGCATGAGGCCGCTTTCTAATGCATCGCGAAATGCAGTGGCCGGACTGCGTCGTGGAAATGCGCAGCGTACGAGATATTGCGTGAGATTTTCATATCACGTGGCTTATCAAATTTTCCAATGGAAAGCAGCATGCGAAGAGTTGCGAAAGCACCGCGAAGGTCTTTTAATACACTTCGCGTGGGTTTGGTTACATAAGTCTGTTTTATCACTTAAACGAACTTGCTATCCGGTAGATTTATATGTTTATTTTCGTCGTCGCATAATAAATTGGCATTTCCAATGCATTATCGGTGAGTTAATCGACGAGCGTTTAGCCGGCGATTTGCAACGTGTGCACGCGTATGTCCGAAGATCGACCTACTTTTCGTCGGAAGTGGCGGTGCGCGATCGATCGAGCCGTCTCGGGAACGTATATTTATTCACGCAATGTCAATTAACGCCGTCGCCGTCGCCGTCGCGTGGATCGTTATAACGGTGACCCGCTTTGTCAAGGGCCCGCGAATCGATTCGCGGATTAATTACGCGGCACTGCACAAATCCGTGTAATCGAAGCAAACGGAGCTCGCCAATCCAGCTCTCGCGCTGCCCGATCAGCTGATCGATCCCGATGTAGCGCGACGTACTGCTGGCGTATACGTCGGCTTACGCACTCCGAACATCGCGCCGTTACGCAATAGGCAGAGTGCCTCCGTCTCGCACTGAAAGAACCGTGACGAGGTACCACGCGCGAATATGTGCACGCACGCATTCCGGTGCGTGCTCACGGCGCACTTACGCAATCGCGGGCCGCGGTCTCCTCTTCTGCGCGCAGCGGCCGGCCGTTTATTTGTGGTGAGCGGAGTGTATACGTCTCCTTTCGTGGACCGGCAGAAGCGAGCCTCCGGCAAATTGGGCTACGAACTACTCGGCCAAAACAACCGAGTTTCCCGACAATGACAGTTTATCGATACGATCTTCGTGACGTTTATGAAGCGCGGAATATCGAGCGGGAGATTGGTCTATTAACGATCTGATTATCTTTTTAAAGTTACGTTCATAAATGAAAATAAATTCTATTTTTTTTTTAGCGGAATATCATTTGAACAATTAAGTAATTTCTCATATCAAACATTTATGTACGAAGGTCAGATGATATCGCGAGACTCGCGGAAGTATAAATCACACTAACTTAGTTTTGTTCGTCAAAAAGTAACATGCGACTCATGCCGTAATAAAATATCCCTTTTCCGAGAGACATTACCAGTTTCTCTAGTATGCCACGGCCCAGTTCAAGAATGTAGTACAGCAGCAATATAAAAAATTCACTTGATGCATTCGAGAACCACGTACTGGCGCGCCATCCTGGGAATGATTTCGTGAACATGCGCCCGAATCACGAAAAGGAAGAAAACAAATACGGTCTCGATGAGCACTTATCTAATCGGGAATTATACCGAGCCGAGCAACGTCAATGCGAGACTGGAAAAGTACGTACGGAAAATCGTTGTATACCCTGAGAACGACTCGATCGCCAAAATTCACCCAACAAGCGTGGCCGTACGCGACTAAGGGCGCGAAGTTACATAACATATGCAAATACAAGCCAGCGAGGCCCATGACGTCGCGATGTAGGCCTCAGCGACGTGCCAGAAACGAAAATACTCTCGACGAGTATTCGCGAGCGGGTATCGCGGGCGTTCCTCGTCTCACGCTGAAATCGGGGCTGTCGGCCGCACACTCGGGCTTAGGTCGACGCCGTAAACGGCCGAGAAACGTCTCCTGATCCCGGATGTAACACACGGCCTCGTTGCGTTTAGGGCAATTTCGTGGGCGCTGCTGACCTCGAGACGACAATAAGGACGTTTAATATTATAGAGTATCGAGACTTACACATTTGCGCTGTTAAATGCCGCAAGTGTAAATATCACTCGATATCTTTTACGAAAATAAAGAAAACTGAAAGTGTGCACGGAAAGAACAATTTTGCTGAAATACAAATCTGAAAAGAATTATACTGAATCATTTTTAAATATTGCATCGGATGTTTAACTTGATTGCTAGAATGTCAAAACTGTTTGCAGCAACATTATCATGCTTGGGCGTCCTACATAATTGTTTTGATGGCCCATCATAAAATAATTTTCTGTATTTAGCTAAATTTTTAGATGCTGCAATAAAATTGTTCTTTCCGTGTGAGCGAACGTATTCTACTTACGATTATTGCGACTTGTGAATTTTCGGCTCTACGATCGGCATATTATGACTAAAAATTAATTATTATTATTATAATTTGTCATAAATTATTCTAATTTATTTACAAATATATATTATAAATTGTTATAATATATATTTATAATTTATAATGGAGACACATTATTAATTGTTATAAATTATGACAAAGTCAATTAAGTACGTTAACCCGTAATCCAAATTAAATATTAATTTTATAATATACTAAT
>QKQZ01007879.1:0-15104 GCA_003595255.1 Solenopsis fugax | reverse complement strand
TTACTCACTGCGCACCGTTAACCGCGCTTGACTCGCATTTGCCGTATCTCTTTCTTGTTTTGTCTATGAACTTAATTTAAGTAACCTTAAAATAATGTTTCTGAAATAAATAAGATTGATTAAGAGTGATTACTTGTACTTAAGAGGATAGATAGTGAAACAGGTAAACTATTGGAAGTAAAAAATTCTATTGATTTTTANTTAAAATAATGTTTCTGAAATAAATAAGATTGATTAAGAGTGATTACTTGTACTTAAGAGGATAGATAGTGAAACAGGTAAACTATTGGAAGTAAAAAATTCTATTGATTTTTAAAATTAATATATTTTAAAAGCTGTTTTGAAATTTATGAATTATACTATTAATATTCTGATAAATAAGGACAATATATTTTGGCATATAAAATTAAAAATAATTTATAAAACTTTTGCAATTGATATTAGCATATACACAGATACTCTAAAGTATATAAGAGAATAATGTAACAGCTGTTTTGTAACGTTATAATTTTTTAAATAACCATTTGCTAAAATTTATGCAGGTGTCCGAACTTCCATGAGCGGGAGTGTATATATATTGTACTCTTTGGTATATTTTGTAATAAATAAATATTTCGATTGATGCCACTTTTATAGAATTAAGAAATATTTAAATAAAAACAGTGATTCTTTCTTAAGATATAAAATATTCTTTTCTCAGAAGATGCGCGACGTCGGATGCGATCTATTTCCAGAGCGAGATGCCTTTGCTTATGTAAAAGCTCTTCCGGTAAAGCATTCTGTAACTGAAAGGCACCTACGAGAATGCATGGCATTACTTTGCACAGCATATACCTTTTCCTGGTCGCGCTGGAACGCTAGTCGAAATTCCAGAGAAATTGTGATACAATTCAAAGAACTCCACGGATGTGTTGCAAAAGAGGTAGAGCATTAATTATATCTTCTTTATTTAAAAACAACGGAGTAATGCGCTAAAACTTGTTTCAATGTCTTAAAATTGACAACAATTTTAATTTCGTTTTTCATGTATTTCGAAGTAAAAAACTGAAACTGAAGAAAGGAAACATTAAAAGAATGTATTACTTTCTTTGCAAAAAATATTGATTTTTTGTACCAAATAATGAAAAATAAATATAAAATATGAAAATATGAAACTTTTTACTAATTGTAAAATATTACATTCCTATATAAATTTTAATTTTTTTAGCGAACAAATTTAACTCTTTTGATAACTCCCTTGCGAACGATGATGGTGACCTGTACAGAAGTGAGCTCAGAATTTTCTAGTGTACCGTTAGATGGTGAGAATTCAAAGGTAATACATAATTTAATAAAAATTTAAAGAAATGATATCAATTCGTTATCTGTTATTATATAGTATAATTGATTGACTTTAATATTTTTATGTAACATAAATATAGATTCGTATATACACAACAAACATACGTATCCAGAAAAAACTTTTTGAAGAAATATAGAAAAAAGGATTATTAATAGAAGGGGGGGGAGGGTCATTAAAATTTATCGTTTAGGCTATATTAATTTCTTGCAAATTTTATACAAGATATATGTATTACAATATTAAACATACGACAATATGTAGTTTGCCAAGTATTCCTTAAAATAATAATAACTAAATGAAGAATAATAATAAATAAAGAAAAGAATAAAGGAGGAGGAATAAACGTATCGAAAAAATTAATAAAAAATATAAAGAATAATTTATAAAATATGTGTGTTTCTTCCGACAGTTTTATGCTGATTTATACCACTTGGCACAGCAGAATGCCGGGATTAAAAGCCGTATACTGATGAAAAACATTTCTTTCAACCTTGTCAATACAGTCGCAGAACTTTTAGGTCGCACTAATGTAATTAATATGTCATCGTAAAACGAATAAATGATATCTTTCAGTAAATGTGTGTTTGGCATTTGTATCAAATTTTCTTACCTATTAAAACAATTTTATATCTATTGGTAGAGGAGAAAAGGATATTATGGCTATTGTAGACATTATGGCTATCTCCATTATCTCCGTTATTAGATGACGAATTCTAACAATAGTTTATGGAATTCTTCAATAAGCTTCTTCAACATAGCCCGCTGTTTTTTAATGACGCTGATATGCCAATACTATTAATGCTAACTATTCATAGCTAACAATTGTTATAAAGCATTTTTACTTTTGAGCACTTCTAAACTTTTTCAAGGTACACTTTTAACCTTTAATTACACATACTTCCTCATTATTCTTAAATTTGAGTGTATTATCTCACGAATGTATACTCGAGTGTTTTTTTGTTATTTAACTTTTTATTCGGCTATACACACTTCGAATTATGCAAAGTTAAACACTAACATGAGATTTTATTAATATGGTTTTTTAAACAAAATTTTCATATCAAAATATTTCTTCGATAAATCGATTGTTACTCTAAACGGCGATATTCAAAAACATTAGAGACATCATTTTAAGTTTGTTATTTAATGTTAAACAGAGATAAAATGATATTTCTTGTGAAATTTCTAAAGTCTTTGAACGCAGGAAAATTTTAAATCAGGAAAATTCTAAACGATGGAAAATTAAAAATATATAATTTTTTAACAAAATACTGTTTTTTTAAACTAAATTGATTTTTTTAAAATTATTTTTGGATTAGCCATATTACTATCACTTTTTTTCTTTTACTGTTTATGCGTCACATTTTTATAAATAACGCCCTAAGTAATAAATATTTCGTTACTTTGAGTTTAGATTCTGTTAAACAACATTTTGACGAATAGAATTGTTCCAGTTTCAATATAAAATATCAAAATTGATTATTAACAAAATTACTCAATAAAATGAAAATGGGTGCCATATTACCCTCTTCTCTTCTATAACAGCAATTAAGTTTGGAAAACTCATGTTTTCTACTAATTAAATATTATTATTCATTAATTTGTCGATCTTGAAGTACAGTTATAAATTGAAGGAATACGTTAGATCATGTTAGAGTTGATACATTCGCGCCCTCTACTTATACTCGAGTCTGTTCGGGTCTTATACTCGCAGCGCCTTCAGCGCTCGTTTACTGAGATTTTCCGCTCAGATCCGTACCTTTGTTTATTGCTTTTATGCCTATCACTTCTAACCGTACGCGCTGTTAACCGCGTTCTCTTAGAGTCCGTTTGGGGCCGCTTACGTGTTTGGACGTGTTCGCCCGTTACTGATATTTTTGAAACCGCCGATTGCATCACAATCGACAGCCGGGATGATACGATAGTTATCGTTCTGCGCACCTTGAAAAGCTGGATATTACTTGTGAAAGCTAGATACTACTTGTGAAAGCTAGATTTAAACTTGGTTTAATGGCCAAATCGTCCCCACCCTTCTAATACAGGGGACGGGTGCCAAATCAAAGGAAGAACATCAACAACCGCGTTCTCTTTGTACGTTCCGTGCACAGCTTGTATTTCGTAATAAAGTGTTTATCTAGTTCAATAAGCCCTAATCGGTTTATTTCTCGTCCTGAGCGTCCTGCTATCGCTAACAGATCACTTATTAATGTTTAAATAATTTTTAAAAATTAAATAAATAAATAATGATCAAGGTTCGTGTAAATACAAATCAAAATTATAAACAAGGAACGGGCTTAAGAGCCGTGCTAGGGTCAATACAAGAGTCAATGAACAAAAACATTACTAATTAAATATAATAAACAAACGTTTGGACCTTTAATTAACGGTTTTCTTCAGTGTACAATGAATCTTAAGATCTGTAACATAATTTTATATATTTTATGCTCGCCTTGTCGTATTTATAGAATATCAAACTACATATTATATAACTTTTACCAGTGATGCAGAAATAGTTGAAAAAGAATTTCATTCCAGAATTACTGGAATGTCCGCATACATAATTATCCAAAAGTCATCTGATCATTATAAAATGTGTGTCGAATCGCATTTTCTATGTGATGGTCTCATGGAACGTGTAAAAAGACAAAGGTTTCTTCTTTGATCATATTAGTAGAAATATTTTTACCATTTCCTGCATTTAATTTTCCTGTATTTAATGCGCGCGCGCATCTAGCTATTACAAGATTGAAATAGTAACATTTAATAAACATTTCGTAGCCTAGCATTTTCTTTTATGTTTAAACTCAATAAAAGCAAAATTAATAAAAAAAATAGTATTTTTAATTACATCTGATATGGCAAATATAGGATAATGAAGAGATAAAATTATTTAAAGATAAAATTAAAGCTATAAATGAAAAGCAATATAACTATAAATTAAACGGAGAGAAGGGTCAAAGAATGGTTAAAGCAAAATCTTAATGTTTAGTATTTCTTATGTGATTTTGTTACTTGAAACTACAGTTTTTAAATTAAACTAGAACAGTGTAATAACACCTTGGTGAAAATTTTTTCATAATTTTTGTACGAATTGGAACATTTTTCAGAAATAGTCAGAAATAGTTAGAAAGTATATATCTTTTCTCAGAATTTTTCATATATGTAAATTCTGAAATATTTTGAGATTTCACATCCAATAATTTTTAAGAAATATTTTTAACTTTTTTAGATTTTATAATATTTTATCAGAAATTACAGAACAAAAAATCTTAGAAAAGAAAGTGTTGGGATATTTCATAATTAACATATATGAAACATTCCGTGAAAAGATGTAGATTTTCTAAGTTTTTCTTTAGTATTTCTGAAAAAATGTTTCAATTCGTATACAACATCTGAGAAAGTTATAAAATTATAAAGATAGAGGAGAAGAGGCACTCATATCCATTAGCTAATATAGCACTCATTTCCATTTTATTAAATAACTTTGTTTATAATCAATATTTTATATTGAAACTAAAATGATTATATTCGTCAAAGTGTTGTTTAACAGATTCTAGACTTAAAGTAATGAAATATTTGTTACTTAGGACGTGATTTATAAAAATGTGGCGCACTGCATAATCGACAGAAGAAAAAAAGTGGTGGTAATATAGTTAGCCCAAAAATAATTTTTAAAAATATAACAAAAAAACACTCGAGTGTACGTACATTCGTGTAATAATACGCACAAGTTTAAAAACAATGAGGAAGTATGTGTATTTAAGTCTTGAAATATACCTTGAAAAAGTTTAGAAGTGCTCAAAAGTAAAAATGCCTTATAACAATTTAGTTATAAGTTAGCTATTGTATATTGGTATATTAGCGCAACTAAAAAACGGCGGGCTACTAATTAAATAATTCCATAAACAATTGTTAGAATTCGTCACTTAATAACGGAGATAATGGGGGTAGCCTTAATGTCCACAGTAGTCATAATACCCTCTTCTCCTCTATTTTGAAAGCTTCTAAAAAATTATATGAAAAATGTTGAGAAAAATTTTCATCAGGGTAATGTATTAAATTGATGATTAATTTAATACTGATAAAACGCATTTCTTATGATACTTATGCTAATAAGCATATTTTAATCACTTAAAAGAATTAACTTGCGAAAAATAACATCCTAGTAAGAACTTTGTACCTCCTTATTTTTTAGAACAGGGCATTTTTCAACTTTATTTTTATTCGTAAAATATCAAAATCATAACTCCATCATGAATAAGTTTAATATGAAAATTAAATGCAGGAAATGACATAAAATTAATCAAATAGTAATGATATTCTTGAAAGTTTAAAGAATAATAAGTTTTTTTATGATAAGGTGATATATATTACGTAGATTTAGTTTTTTTCATAAACGAGTGTAATACATAAACATACTTATTACGTATGTATAACTGCAAGTTACTTTTTATATTAAACATTAGAAATATATTATTTTTAAAGAATTTGCACGTTGATACGTTTCAATCATACACATGTATGCATAATGTTTATTATTAAATTTTAAAATATTCCAAAATTTTGAAAATATAATAATACGGTTCTTTCAAAGAGAAATATTTTCTGGTTAAAAAATTAATTTTTTCCTGAAAACTATGCATTATATGTGTTTGATTATGATAAATTATATAGTTTCTTATAAATATAATATGGTGTACAATTTTGTAATGTTTAAGAGTAAATCCACTTATATACTATCAACAGCATACCAATGGAGATGAAAGTTTTCAAGACTTTGACCAACAGATACACTCTAAAAATAATTGTAATTAATATATCATTCATATCTCATCTATCTTTCGAGCCCTTAGAAATATAATATTGTCAGTATTAAATTGATCAGTAATTATTATTTTTTAAGTATTAAAAGTACTGTTGTTAGTAGTTTTTAATACCTACTTAAAATAAATAATAATTATTCGATAATTTAATAGTGCCAGTATTGCCTTTCTGTAAGGGATTATTTTTCTTAAATAGGAAATTATGTAAAGTTTATTTCGTTCTTGAACATGTGTCGAAAATTTTGTAACAACGATTCTTCTTCTTTATTTTTATATTTTCCAAATTGTTTACATCATACAAGACATATTAATAAATATGTAATTCATGTTTACTCTATTTCTAAGGTACATGATCCGAATAAGGTTCCACACTAAATAATTTTTTTACCACTTAGAAACGTCTTTTACTTTTCGAATATATGTTTAAAAGTTGTATCATAGGAAATATATTGCTGTTTATTAATTGGATCTCTTTATGATTGTAACTAGTACAATCATAAAGAGAGTATAGGAACAATCAATTAGACAACTTACTAGGCAGCGTTTGATTGGCTGAAAGTACTGTAATTTCTATATTTGAAGAATTTGATTAATGAACAGCACTGTAGAGAGTAGCTGGGAAATTAGAACAGGCAGCAACACGTTTGCTTAGTGTAACAAAAATTTATAATGAAGTCTCTGTATGAGCAATTTTCATATAAATCCATTGTAAAATTTATTGAGTATATATAATTTTATGGTGTATATTATAATATATTTTAATATTATTCAACTTCCGAACTATAGAAAATAACAAATATGTCGATTTAGAATAAACATATATTTTTAAAACAACATACTTAGAATTCTTCTGCGATTAATAATTCTAATAAGCAATCTTTTTTAAGTGTTTTTTAAAATATTTATTTTTCATTAATTGTACATTGTACAAGCTTTATTGTAAAAGTAATACTTTTTATACTTATTACATATTTATATTTTATTAATCATTTTCTTAAAATAACAATTTGAAATAAACGTTTAATATTTAACATTTATTTAACATTAATTTAATATTTAACTTATATTAATTATTAAGTATAAACAGGTCAATCAAGAGCAATAAATTTAGTTGTCAAAGATTAGATATATAATTGTCACCTAGTGTACAGTAAACACAAGATATATAATTATCACTCAGTGTACAATAAACATATGGACGTTTCGGGCTTACTTGCCCTTTCTCAACATAAATAATAACAAGTTACATCCTCATAGGTTCATAAATAGAAAAGAATACAAACTGTCAATATTTTACATCTAATCAAAAAGCGCAAAGGCAAACGTAAATATCACGAGGTTGCATTATATCTTCATAAGTACATAAACGTAAACATAAGCTGTCAATATTTTAAATCAAATGCAAAAAACGCAAACACAAACGCTAATATAACAAAGCTGCCCTCTATTAACATCTCGGTATATACCATAAGTCAACGAAATACATACTTAAATCTCAGTCCGTTACNTTGAAAGTCACTCACACAAACATATCGGTATATAAGTCAACGAAATACATACTTAAATCTCAGTCCGTTACATCTCTCGTTGGAGATAAGTTGTCTTTTGGTGTGTTCATTCGACCGAATAATCTGACCATGAAATTGATACTATATCATTTACATAACGTATTTCACGTAAGTTATAAATCAATCTGACCAGATGTTTAAGTCCATACTATCCGTTAGTTTTGACAACAGTTTGTTTCCATTAGGATTACTTTTTTCACTTTACAAAGTTATAATACTACTCACCAATTAATTGATTTCTGATCAATAACACCATGGCATCTCCATACACTACCATAGAGGAAGATGCAATATCGAAGATGTTAATGGAGGGCAGCTTCGTTATATTAGCGTTTGTGTTTGCGTTTTTTGCATTTGATTTAAAATATTGACAGCTTATGTTTACGTTTATGTACTTATGAAGATATAATGCAACCCTGTGGTATTTACGTTTGCCTTTGCGCTTTTTGATTAGATGTAAAACATTGACAGTTTGTATTCTTTTCTGTTTATGAACCTATGAGGGTGTAACTTGTTATTATGTATGTTGAGAAAGGGCAAGTAAGTCTGAAACGTCCATATGTTTATTGTACACTGAGTGATAATTATATATCTTATGTTTACTGTACACTAGGTGACAATTATATTATATATCTAATCTTTGACAACTAAATTTATTGCTCTTGACTGACCTGTTTATACTTAATATTGCGTTTGCATAAATAGAGTTTGAATTATACTTTATTTATATTAATTACTCATTTAAAATAATTAAAAAAAATATTTTTTATATCTATTTACATTAATTATGTGGAACAATTTAAAATAAATCAGTAAAAAATTTTTCCTGTTTAATTTATTGTATCATATTGATTTTTCCTTTCTAATTATGTTCTTTTCAATAAATAATAGAAAATTATTCTATAGGGGAGAGTGGGGTAAGTCGGACATACTTGCAGTTTTTGCTGTCTATAGGTAAGGTGCAAATAAGGTCCGATCGTAAAACTGAAGGTGCCGTTGGACAATTTAATTCCCTTCATTTTTGCTTCAGACCATTTTGACGTATTTCTCACCTGGGTTGAACAATAATGGAAATGGAAAAATTGCTTTTTCCAGTCCGATTTGGAACTACTGGTTCCAAATCGGACCATCTCCTGGTCAAAATCAGACCAGGATTCTCTATTTTTATCGACTTTTAAATAAAATTTTAAAAGATTTTAATGTATTTTTTTTAGTATTGAGTAAAAACAAGCAATTTGATAGTAAAGAATATTATTTAAAAAAATTTGATAGTATAAGAATTTTATTTAAAAAAAAAACAAATTAGTAACAGTATAAATAATTAGACGTCTCTCGGTCATGTGTTATGATGTCGTTATTATATAATTAGAATTGAAATAAATAAAATTCAATTATTCCGAGCCATTCATGAAATAAATAAAATTCAATTATTCTGACCCATAATATTTTACTAATTTAACATTTCTAAGACCAGATTTGGTCAGCCGATCACCAGTGCTATAATCACAATTCCGATATAAAAGTTCGATTTGGACACGAGTTCTTTTGAACTTTGGAACAAATTTTACAATAAACCGCAATTACAAAACGATTGATATTTTTAAATTCTACACTCTTTAATTATCTTAAATCAATTATCTTTCAAAATTTTCAAGATTTTTTAAATAATGATTTACAAGAATTTTTCTTTTTTTAAGTTTTCGCACGATGGCTGAAAAAACATATTCGTGTCTATTCTATGAATGTTAAGACAGAGATCTGTCAAACTGCTGTCACATGTTCGGTGTCTTACAAAAACTTCACATTATAAATAACACGCAAATCTACTTAACCGTATTCATTTAAATTAAAAAGGTCCTATTTGAAATACGGTCCGATTTAACCCATTCTCCCCTACGCTATTTCGCATTTGTAAAAATCAGTAAAAAAACTATAATTTCATATATGTTTATATAAAAAATATGTTTTAATTGCACAGTCCAACAAAAAAAATGCGGCGAGGAAAACCAGTATTTTTTAATAAATTCGAGGTCGCTGAATCCACTAGCAAAAAGTGCCCATCACGTCAGATTTTTGAGAAAAATTGGATAATATAGGCCAAAAACAGCGTTTTTTGACATATTTACCAGGTTTTTGTGGCCAAACTAAATTTTATTTCTTAATTTCAGCAACGCCATTTCAAAGTGCTATTCAATACCTTTAAAATGCTTTTTTTGTTTTTACTGTACGATTTTTTTACGGACGTTTTTCAAAATGTAAAATGACGAATCCAAATTGACGGATTGAAACTGGAAAGTAGATTTGTATGAAAATGGGTATCCTAGGGTTTTCGGGGTTGCTAATACCGAATCTGAAAACCTCACAATTTTGAAATTTAAAATGGCGGATTTAAAATGGCGAACCGAAATTAAAAGTGACTTGATTCGGATGAAACTCAATACTCGGGGGCTTTGGGGTCGCTGATTACGAATCTGAACTCAAAATTTCAGAAATCAAAATGGCGGACTCAACATGGTAAACTAAATTGATAAATTGTAATGGATAAGCATAAAAGTTTGGATTCGTCATTTTACATTTTGAAAAACGTCCATAACTCGGTGAAAAAAAATCGTACAATAGAAACAAAAAAAGCATTTTAAAGATAAAGAATAGCACTTTAAAGTGGAATTGCTGAAATTAAGAAATAAAATTTAGTTTGGCAACAAAAACAGGTAAATATATCAAAAAACGCTGTTTTTGGCCTATATTATCCAATTTTTCTCAAAAACCTGACTTGATGGGCACTTTTTGCTGGTGGATTTGAATTCAGCAACCTCGAATTTACTAAAAAATATTGATTTTCCTCGCCGCAACCAAAAAAAGTTTGTCGGATAGTGTTATGCTATATATGTTTTATCTTTTCGACACCAATTATTGAACTGTTCTATTACTAGTATATGTATATGTATTTACGCAAAGTGTTCACGGATCATCACTCAAGTATCAGTTCCTGTACGTAGAAATCAAGCAATGTCGATAATCTGGTTTCGATAGATAACCGCTTGGAAAAAAATTTCTGAGAAAAAAATTGAGAAACTAACACAGTACTCGAGGGGGTAACCACTCGGAAAATAAGTGTACACCGGACTTCGGACTTCAAGACTTCACCGGACTTTACCGGACTTCACCGGATTTCATCGGATTACATGGACTTCATCGGACTACATCGGACTTTCTTGGACTTCGTCGGACTTCATCGGACTTCATCGGACTTCACTGGATTTCATTGGATTTTGAGGACTTCATCAGACTTCATGGACTACATCGGATTTCGTCGGACTTCACTGGATTTCACCGGACTTCAACGGACTTCATCGGACTTAACTGGATTTCATTGGACTTTGCGGACTTCATCGGACTTCACTGGATTTCACCGGACTTTACCGGACTTCACGGACTCGCGGACTTCATCGGACTACGCCGGACTTTACCGGACTACACCGGACTTCGCCGGACTTTGCCGGACTTCATCGGACTTAACTGGATTTCATTGGACTTTGCGGACTTCATCGGACTTCACGGACTTCATCGGACTTCAACGGACTTCATTGGATTACGTCGGAATTCATCGGACTTTACCGGACTTCACCAGACTTCACGGACTCGCAGACTTCATCGGACTACGCCGGACTTTATCGGACTACACCGGACTACACCGGACTTCATCGGACTTCGCCGGACTTCATAGGACTTCTAGGAATTCAACGGACTTCAAGGAATTCAACCGGACTTCTAGCGGATTGTACACCGGAATTCAAGAGTGGTTACCCCCTCGACAGTACTATTAAAAAATTGGGAATATTGTATAATTTTAGTATAGTACTAGTTTCACAGAGGTGAGAAAAAAGATTCCCGAATACTTTTTTGCGTTGAAGAACATTTTTATTTTTTTTTATTTAATGTTAAGAAATTTTCCATAATATTAAAATATCTTTTTAACGAAAAAAAATACATTCCGTTAATTTGAACGTTTTTATAAATATTTTTTTTTGTGAAAAATGTTTCTCAAAAATGTTAAAATTGGTTTGCTTATTGGGTAATTAAAATATAATTTATTTTCACTTAGTTTGTTTTAATATCCCTATAAATAAAGTTTTTAAATAAGTTAAATGGGCCTTATTTGATTCAGGTACTTTATAAGAAATTCTTCAATTTCTATAATTATTAAAAATGTCTTATAATATTGTTAAGATAATATTATAAATGTTTTGAGAGATAAAAAATTGAAGTTATAACAGTACACTCTGAGGAATGTCTCGATATCCATACAACTTCGTATAGATAGCGTAAAGTCCAAGCGACGTCCTTCGAATGAGAGAATACAAATTTTACTGTTCAGTTATACTGAGGCGTGGTTACCAAAAAATTATAAATACCAATTATAAATACTATTTTTTTATTATTACATATTATCTAAAGGTATTTTATATAAGATATACATACTATCTAAAGTTCGCTAAATGTTTTGACGAACTGTTTGCAAACATGATTCGATTTTATTCACCAACAGCGCGTACAAAAATTTTAATTTCCAACGTCTGCGATAACTGAACATACTATTTACATCAGTGTTCAGTTTGAATTTATCACTTTCATTACGATACTTCTAAGCAATACAATTAGTTTAAAAATACGTTTAATAAACTTTGAAATTTAATTTTAAATATTTAAGGAGGTTTTTTACTTTGCTAGTTGGAAAAATAGGTTATTTTTAATAATTTTTTTTATAAAAACCATTCAACAGATTATTTTCATATTCTGTAGAAATATTTATACATCTTTCTATCTACTATATATAAATTTTTAATGGAATTTAAAAAGATTTGATGGGAAGTATTTGAAAAAAATGTGTCTAATGATGAAAAATGGCGTACGTTGAAACTTCTTTTCAAGTGTTATAAAAAAAAAAAAAATTCTTGAATTATATGAATCTGTATACAAAGTAGACTACAGGCATTAAAAAATTCCAAGTAGTTTTAAAATGGCGGCCTTACAAATAAAAAAATATGATTTTTTAGTAAAAAATTTAACTTTTTTTATTTATACAAAAAACTAATGAATATTTTTTTTATTCTCCGTAGTACTTTGTCCAGAGTATTTTTTAGCATATACATGTTAAATTTAAGGCCCGTATTCATAGTCGATTCTTATTTCAAGACCATCTTAAGCAATGTCTTAAGATGCTGATACGGTTGTCTGATTAGTTGATGGCGTCTCAAGATGATATTTAAGACGATCTTAAATATAAGAACTGACTATGAATACCGGCCTAAAACTGATTGTTTTATTAGTTTCCGAGATGAGAAATGACCACGTCATCATCTGGTACACATTTTTCTTAAACACTCCCTATCAGTTTTTTTTAGTTTCCGTTAACATTTTTTATAATAGGAGGAAAGATATATAAATATATCTACAAAATATAAAAATAATATGTTGCATAGTTTTTGTAAAAAAAAAAGATTAAAAATGATATTTTTCCGACCATTAAGGTAGAAAGCTCTTTGTAGAATGCTGAAACAATAATCTTCATTTTTAATTTATTATATTTTTTAAACTATTTTAGGAAATGTTATATAAAACGTTTTATAAAATCTTTTTAGGCAGTTTTCTTCTTTCACATATATTTATATTATAATTTTAATTATAATAAATAAATGCATAAAAAGTAAAATATAAATAAAATATTTTTAATATTTATATTTAAAATTTATTTTTTAGATAGTTTACATATAAATTTTTTAGCTACGAAGGAAGTTCGTACATTATAGTAAGAAAAATATTAAATGTTCTGCTTAGCTAAATATTCAAGTGATAAAAAAAATGAAATGTACATATACAAGATGTCCTAGAACTACCGCACCATTTGCTAGTGGTAGAGAGATTCTTGAAATTTCACTTAAAGATAAAAATTCTAATACCAAGATGAAGCTACAACAGTTTTCAAATGGGAAGCATTTAGATATTCAACCGGATTGTCTAATTTAATATCCGTGCGTTCAGGTCAATTTCACAGTAAAGAGATGCTCGTAGATATTAACTTTTAAATATTAATACAATTTTGTGTATACTTTTAAACCATTTTTTTCTTTGTAACTTTTCTTACTTATTTAATTAATTCCATATGCTGAAATATTAAACGATATGGAAACTATTTTACGGAATAGTGATCTTGGGACTCATCGAGTTATCATTAAGTATTGAGCAGACGTACACATATTTAGATATAGGGGAGACTAGGGCTATTCGAAAGACTTTTTTATCTTTTGCGTTTCCTGAGTCCTATATTCATTAAAAAAAAAGTTGGATAGTTTGAAAAGTTGAAACTTCTCCTTCACAATGCCGTTATAGATAGAACACGGAAATGTACTTGCTTTGAACTACATATAAAAATGTCGACCAGTGTTAAGTGTTTCGAGTAGCCCCAAGCCCGGGGTAATTCGAAATCACTCCGGGAATATTCTGAAATTTGTGTTTTAAGACGAAAAAATGTAAAAAAGCTGTTGTTAAGGCTTTGTTTTATTCAGAAAAGGATATATAGTATTATTAAGAAAAGTTATATACAATAAAAATAAATAAACACACAAAAGAGAATTTTATTGCTCTGGCGTTTTCGGAACAAGTCAGGGGCTATTTGTATTTAATTGTAAATGTAATTACACTTGTTGAGTATTAAGTTGTATTTTGATAGAACCGCAATATAAAAGAAAAAATTGTCCGAACGACGATTCAATGTTCGATGTTTCGAATAGCCCTGGTGTCAACTCTGCGCATTATTGCATATGGTTTACAAAAATAGACATCATACAGCAAAAAGTAAACACGAAATGTTTCAAATACATTCAACTGGACACTATACATTCAAAATTTTCAAACAGAATCATATTTATCTTACTTAAATTTCGAAGAAATGCTGACTGTCAGAAATTACTTCGACTGTCGCAAAACACATTTTTCACTGCCACGACTTCAATATGACGCCGTCGCCAACAAAACTTTATTAGCAGCATCGTTATATTAGGACGCATTTACAGTAAATTTTTAACATATACCCATACAAGGATATTTCCATTTTTTTTTAATAGTCCCGTCTTCCGAATAGCCCCGGTCTCCCGCCCCCCCCTATTAGACACATTTAGACATATTTTTAAACGTTTATTAAAATTTTTTTAGTTTTTTATGACGTCTATTTTAATGTTTCTTTTTTTTACTAGTTTATAATACCGGTTTTATACGAGACATTTCGTCATTTTACACATATACAGGGTTAAGTCTTGAGTCATTATTTGATCTAAGCCTTCTGTTCGATGTTATACGATGTTAAAGTTAGCG